>OX393549.1:25844708-25849708 GCA_947650365.1 Chamaelirium japonicum
AACGATGATCGACTCCGGAAACAATCAGTTCTCTGATGATTTCCAAGCTTGTGATCTCCAACAACAACTTATTCGAGTCGATCCCGTCGAAAATATATCATTTGTCGGAGTTAACGATGATCGACGCCAGAAGGAATCAGTTCTCACCTTTTGAATCTACTAAAGCTCGATCTGCAGGAAAATATGCTTTCATGGATCTTAATATCTTCACGAACAGATTAACTGGAGAGATCTCAAGTGGCTTGGGGAAGCTACCGTGGTGCTCACCAACCTCAATCTCTCAAGAACCTGCTCTCGGTCCTGGTGGATCTCGCAAGCCTCAAGTTGATAATAATCAACCTCTTCGACAGTGAACTCGTCGGAAAGATCATGGGCGATTTCGACTCCCGCTTCTTCATCCTGAGCCTCCTTGGAAACCTGAACCTCTGCAACTCCCCTGGCTTGCAATCCCCTCTGCAACTCCCCTGTACCTTTTGCTCTTAAACATTGTCATTAGATTAAATAAAAGCATAAGACTATAATTGTGTTCCGTCGCTTTTTTTCCAAGGAAAAAAATGGCGTTTCCCATTACTATAAAGAGGAATTCTTTACTTAAGTATCAACCCGTCCTACTGCGGGTGGGTTTATCAGTATAAATTTTCTCAACCTGTCCAGTGAAAATTGATATTGATAAATCTATCCTAATAGTATCAATGTGAATTGTTTGATTCAGTATCCGTTTTCACCCAAAACAAAATCATATCAGTATCATTTTTATTTTCAATCCATCCTTTACAAAGTATGAAAGGTCAAGATCAACTCGTCCAACTAATCTTTGGGTTCATAAATATCAGTATTAGTAGGGTTAAGGAATATTTGGATTTATCAGTATCAGTTTATCAACTTCCTCAACCCGTCCAGTGAAATCTGATACTGATAAACCCATCATACTACTACTATCAATGGGAATTCTTTGTTTACACCAAAAACAAAATTTAGAAACCAAGCAGAAGCAAAAACAAAGGGGCTGCAGGAATGATTGATCACCATTAAAAAAAAATATTATTAAGAGACTAAGTAATAATTCTGAAGACTAAAACCAAGTTTATACTTGTCTATAAAGAATATGTGAATAGGATTTGCATTAGAACTTCTAAAATGCTAGGATTTAGACGTAAATGAGATGCCCTAATCGAGATGGTTGTCCATTGAATTCCTTCAAAAGTTACATCTGAAGATCATATAAATAACACAGGCCATTAAAACTTCTAGAAGTGGAGAAGCACGATTATCAATATCTGTTTAATTTACTTTAGTAACCGTTTTCACCAAAAAATAAAAAACTGAGGGCATGGAGGAATCATAGATCATTAAAAAAAATTAAAAAGACTTTTTCTGATCTACTTGTTTCTCTAATGGAGAGTGGGGTGAGGCTGACTGAAGTGGAGAAGTACCGAAAGAGGAGGAGAGATCTTACCCATTGGCCTGGGGATGTCAGAAGGACATTGAGAAAGTCATACAAAGGTCGGTAGTGGCTTGGGGAAGATCAGGAACTTCACCGATGCCACCGATGGCAATGGGATTTCTTTACTTCAGCATCAATTTTAAACAAAAAAAAACAGAAACAAAGGTCATGTTGAATCCTAAATCACTATTCAAAGAATAGATTTTGAAAATAACATTTTCTGATCTATGTGTCCTCCAATGCAAAGTGGGGTGTGGCTGATAAAAGTGAAGCAAGGAGGCAATAGAGATCTTACATGTTGACCATAGGATGTCGGAACGATGTTGGAAATATCATGCGAAGGCTGGCAGTGGCTCAGGGGAGATCAAGAATGCTGCCGGTGGCAATAGAGATCTTACCTGTTGACCATAAGATCTTACCCATTTACCTCTGTTCTCTTGGTAGCGAGAGTGGAACCCGATGCATCTCAATGCCCATTCTGAAAATCATAGTCTGCCACCAGATCGATTGCCAATAATACCACCATCGATTAACGCCAGTCACATTGTCTGCCACACCATCGTTCACCACTTCATACCCTTCACCATCATCAGGAGCGCCTCCGCCCACTTGATTGCCTGCATCGAACGATTGATTGCCTATCATCACTCACCTTAATTACATGAGGTAAATTGGGAGGCAAATGTAACATTTTCCTTTTCTCCACATCAGCGGGTGTAATATTGTGTTTTTATGTTGCATATTTTTACCAAAATATCTTTCTATTTTTTTCGGTTCAAGTAATATCTCGTGTGTGAAATTTGATTGCATAGATTCTGACATTTATATGGGTGAAATGGACTACTGTGATCGAGTCTCTTTGTTTATCCCCCTCCTCTCAACAAATCTCAGCCCGAGGGCACGAAAAAGAATTAGAGGGAGATGAAAAGTATTTTCAGAGGTGACAATAAGTCGAGGGTGGCGATAATATTTCAACGGAGGTCACATTATTTACCCTTTACCCGCCTGTACAACCGACGGTGCAATTTTTTTAAAAGATAAATTACACTTTGCCCCCCTAAAAATTGGCTCAAAAACACTTAAACCCCCTGTAGTTTATAAAATACATTTTGCTCCATTCAATTCAGTTTTTATCATATAAAAATTACCAAATGAGGAAATTAAGTACTTGACAAAATGGGGTATTATGCTAACATTTCAAACTTTAAGGTACAATTTGGAACAAAATAAATTACAAAGGAGTCAAGTGTTTATGAGCTAAACATCAAGGAAGCAAAGTGTAATTTACCCTTTACCAGCCACTACAACAGCCGGGGCAATTTTTTTAAAGGGTAAATTATAATTAGCCCCTCTGAGGATTGGCTCAAAAACACTTAACCCCTATGTAGTTTATAAACTACATTTTGCCCCCCTTCAATTCAGTTTTTATCATATAAAAATAACCAAATGAGGAAATTTAGTTGACAAAATGGGGCATTGTGCAAAAGGGCATGTCCGGCCGGCTACAAACACCTCAGACAAATTTCAAAAAATACAAAAATAACATACCTACAAATAGAATGAATTTTTTCTTTATTTTATGACTAATAACATATTATGTGTTATTGGATCCATGGCTGAGTATGGACCGCATAAATTAGATTAATCAGCAATTTCTTAAAAAAGGCATAAAAAATAATATATTTATAAAAATATCGTACAAAACTTCTTAAATTGTTGAAAACAACCTCACCCGCCTATTGTATAGGCGATCCTTTAGTTTTTTTTTTTTTTAACACCGCCAATTGTACAGGCAGGCAACTTATTTTTAAAAAAAAAAATTGCCTAACTTGTTGTACAGGCAGGTAACCCTCATTAAAAAATTTTAAAAAAAATCGCCCTGTTTGTACAGACGAAAAAATTGATTAGCTCAAAATGAGTAAATTATACTTTGCCCCCATGAAGATTGGCTTAAAAACACTGAACCCCCCTATAGTTTAAAAACTACATTTTGCCCCCTTCAATTCAGTTTTTATAAGATAAAAATTACCAAATAAGGAAATTAAGTACTTCACAAAAGAGGGTATTGTGCTAACATTTCAAACTATATGATGTAATTTGGAACAAAATAAACTACAGGGGGGTTAAATGTTTTTGAGGCATCTGTTATACAGGTGGGTAAAGGTAAAGGGTAAATTACACTTTGTTCCCTTGAAGTTTAGCTCAAAAATACTTAACCCCTTGTAGTTTCATTTCTCAACTACATAATTTATCCTTTAACCGCCTGTACAACCGGCGGGACATATTTTTAAAAAAGTAAATTACACTTTGCCCCCCCCCCCCCCCCCAAAAAAAAAAAAAAAAAGATTGGCTTAAAAACACTTAAACCCCCTGTAGTTTATAAAATACATTTTGCCCCCTTCAATTCAGTTTTTATCAGATAAAAATTACCAAATGAGGATGTTAAGTAGTTGACAAAAGGGGGTATTGTGCTAACATTTCCAACTTTAGGGTGCAATTTGGAACAAAATAATCTATGGGGGGTTAAGTGTTTTTGAGCTAAACTTCAAGGGGGAAAGTCATCTAAAATTGAAATGACGGTAATCACTCTCAAAATAATGAACATAGAATTTTTTTAACTAATGACCATCACTCTCAAAAGCAAACAGATGTTTAACTTTGATCTAAACTAATGGTTATCACTCTCAAAATAATGAACATAGATTTTTTTTTTTCTTCTGAAAAACAGATCAAGTAGCTGCAAAATAGAGGATTTGACAACAGACATAAAAAATAAAGAGATCAAAAGGAAAGAAGAAGAAATGAAAAAAAAAACAGGTAAACCCAAAAACTGATAACAGCAACACACACACCCCAAAAAGAAAGAAAGAAGATGATGAAAAAAAAAATGAAGGAATGTTTTTCCGAAAAACAGAGTATTGGGGCAAATTCAATTCCTCCACGGAAAGGAATTCTTGCTCTCACCAAACATTGAAGAGAAGATCAAGTTGCTTGAGAAAGGAAAGAGAATTTGGCAACAGACATAAAAAATGAAGAAGAAACAAAGGAATGTTCTATGAAAAACAAAGGTTTCGCATCCCCGTGCATCTCCATCCCTCCATCATCAAAAAAATCCAATCAAAATCAAAAAGAGAAAAAAACAGAGGAATAGAAAGATCTTGAATCTCTGATCGTTATTTCGAACAAATACCTATGTTCTCAAGGGGAGGTTTTTTTTTTGTTTGAGGAATTCCTTTTTCTCCCCCTTGAGATCACTGCGTGAGAGTGGGAGAGAGAAAATCGGGTTCCATTTTTCCCTTGAGATCACTTCGAGAGAGAGAGAGAAAACCAAGATCCTTTTTACATACCTTATCACAGTCGGCCGTTGCAGGTAGCCTATTAACAAACCCTCTTGCAGTCCGGCGACGACTCAGATACCCCAAGATCATGTATCTGTAATCAAGAAAAAAAAAAGCAAGAAGTTAGACAAAGAGAGAAGAGTGGGAGGGAGAGATCCCCGGTTCCTGTTGTTCGGCGACGACTCAGATCCCGCCGATGAGAGAGAAAAAGAGAGAGA
>OX393549.1:25854708-25929708 GCA_947650365.1 Chamaelirium japonicum
TGTGTTGATTCATTGTGTAAATACATAGCTTCAAACCTAAGAATTTCTGGGAAGGATACTGGCTTCAAACCTAAGAATGCGATTTTCCTTGAATGAACTATACAAATACATAGCTCATATTGTGCTCATATTCATTTGCAGGGAGGTTTATGCAGTTTAAATTGTTGGTCCTTTTCCTACTGCTGTTACAAATCTGCTGGATCTGACAAGGCTGTAAGAATTGTCCTCTTTTAGTCTTTGTGTGATAGTTCTGAGTGCTTAAGACACTTAGTGAGTTGATTTTCAAATTGCTGAGAAAGAACTCCACCCTGGACATAGCATGCACTGATCACTTATTGTTCCAGAATGCATCGAATCATACTGTTATTGCTGATATATATAAAATACATAGGTAGTTAAGTCGTGAAGCTGTAAGCCTATTGATGTGGGCATCACGTAGCGTAGTGTAACTGTGCAATATAAATACTTAGTTTGTTTTATACCTAAGTTGATATCTGGTTTATGGACTTCTTATGCCTCTTATTAATCCTGATGAACTAAACTATACATCGCATAGCATAGTGCCATATACATGCTTAACTATTGTTTTTTTATTACAATGTTGATTATAGTTTATGGATTTCATATGACCTTTATCCTATCTTAGTTATCATTATGAAATTCATTGAGGCCTTCATGTCGGTGTTATTTTAGATGGTGATTTATTACAAGTGCAACAATTACACAATAAGACAGATTTGGTAGATTTTTTCTTCTGATCGTATTAAACAACACATAGATTTAGTCCTTCAGTTCATGGGGACACTAAGGTACAAAAAAACCCTTTAGATGCAAACGTATCTCTCTATGTTGTTATTATATAAATATAGGATGCATGCTTGGTCTTTTATGCATACCATACAAATTTATGTTGATGGTTTGTGCTTCTGATACTGATACTCTTTATGGTACGGCATTTCAATCCATAAATACTAAGTTTGATGGAAAACTTTCATATATAATTCTAGTTGGCAAGCACGTGCGTTGCACATGCCCATTGGAAAAACGTTCCTAGCAAATCTTTTTTTAGAAAGGTTTACATCTGTAGTTTCATATATAATTCGTCATGGGTAGTTACACACTTAACTAATAAATAATTTTTATCTTCTTTCTATGAACTAGGAATGGAAGAACAATCTTCTACTAAGATATATAATCCACAAGTTGCAGATGATCTGAAACCGAAAATAGGGCAGGAATTCAATTCAGTAAATGATGCATATGCCTTTTACAATGCATATGCAAAGGAGGCTGGATTTAGCATGAGAATGGATTCAAGTAAATGAAGAAATAAAGAATTAACTTGGAAACAATTTGTTTGCTTCAAGGAAGGTGATACAGACGATACATATCAGAAAAAAAAATTTAAAAAATATTGATCAAGGAGAATCTGAAAGAAACAGAGGAACGATATGTGTAGGCTGTAAAGCAAGGCTCAGTGTTGTGAAACGAGAAACAAATTGGATTGTTAGTAAATTTATTGAAGCACATAACCATATACTTGCAACTCCAAGAAAGGTACATTTACTAAAATCACATCAAAATGTTTCAAATGCAAAAAAAGTTTTGGCAAGACAGTTTACTGAGTCAAATGTATCAACCAGTCAACAAATCAGGATTATGGAAATTGAAGCTGGTGGAATTGAAAATATTGGATGCATTGGGAGAGACTTAAGAAACTATGAAAGAGATTTAAGAGAAGAACTGAAGGGACACGATGCAGATATTTTATATGAGTATTTCACTTCAGAAAAAGAAAAGAACCCTTCATTTTATTTCGAATTTGACCGAGATGAAGATAATAGAATGACCCGCTGCTTTTGGGCTGATTCCACATCAAGACGAGCATACAGTTTTTTTGGTGATGTAGTCGTGTTTGAAACGACATACAACACCAATAAGTACAGTATGATATTTGCTCCATTGTTGGGAGTTAACCACCATGGTCAAACAATAATATTTGGTTGTGGTTTTTTAAATGATGAGACAACCGAGTATTTTGTTTTGTTGTTCAAGCAATGGCTTCAATCTATGATAAAAGGTCCACCCAATATTATTATCACTGACCAAGATCCAGCAATGGCAAAGGCAATCGCTGAAGTTCTTCCTCATACCTTCCATCGCTATTGTATTTGGCATATCAAGAATAAGTTTTCTGAGAAACTTGGACTAATCAACCATCGAGATTACTATTATTATTTTCAGTCTAGTGTGTGGAATTCTGACACTACTGAATAATTTGAAGCGAGCTGGAAGTATACACTGCAAAGGAGTTCATTGCAAGATCATGTTTGGTTATCCATAATGTATGAATTGCGTGACAAATGGGTTCCTATCTATATTAATCATATATTTTCTGCAGGGATGTCAAGCAGTCAGAAAGCTGAAAGCTCTCATTCTTTTTTTAAGAAGTATGTTTCTAAGAACAATTCATTAATAGATTTTGTCACACGTTTCAACATAGCAATTGGGCATCAACGACATCAAGAGTTGATTTCTGATCATATCGACATTAATGAAAAACCAAAGCTGAAATCTTTATTTCCTATAGAAAAACAGATGGTTGGTGTGTACACCAAAAAGATATTCAGAATTTTTCAAAACGAGTTGTTTGAAGGTAATGCCTATTTTTTAAAGCATGTTTGGGAAGATGAAATACAGTGTGTCTATACAGTTGAGAGGGCAGAGGAACAGAATTCGAAGGTACAACAGCTTGTTTTTTTATAAAAGTTCAGATATTGCAAGATGTGGATGTCGTTTTTTTGAGTTTGAAGGAAGCCCATGCCGGCACATTTTAGCATTTCTTCGATTGAAGCAAGTATTATATTTATCAAATCAATATATCTTGCATAGATGGATTAGAAACGCAAAAGCTGGAAGAATATGGGATGGAGATGGTGTTGAACTTAATGATATTTCAAATAAGTCAGTAATGTCCAGACATGCGAAGTTGTCACAGCTGTGTTCTATTGTTGTTGATGAAGCATCTCTCTCAGAAGAAGGAACAGAATTTTTTAGAACGACAATGCAATCTGTCCATGAAAAAATTAAAGATCTTAATATAAGCAGTGGTGTTAGTGGAAAAAGAAGTATGAGTATTCCTGAGAATCGGATAATGAACGACCCACAACAGGTAAGGGCAAAGGGTTGTGGAAGTAGGTTGAAGTCATCCAAAGAAAAGGCAATGAATAAAGAAGGTGGTAGGCGTTGTCGTGGATGTGGACTACATGGACAGTCACATGATAAACGAAATTGTTCATTGCTAAATAATCAGTAAGAACTTCATTTTCATTATTTACTTCATTATGTATACTTTATTTGATTCAAAATGTATAGTTATGTGTCACTTTTATTTTTTGTAGATTTAATATAAATGACGATAATGAATCTTTAGATGAATCGCAACAATCTGATGCCAGTCCACTTACAGGTAATCTAAAGTTGTATATCTTTTTAATCCCTCAAAATAAAAAAGTTGTTTATTTTTTAATGCCGCTCCAATATAATTATTATATTTTGTATATCTTTTCAGGATTGGATTTTGATGGATCTTATTAGGAGCTGAGAAAATCATCTCAAGTAGCATGTGGTGAGAGTTTTCTAATGTTGTTATTACAGTCTGTGGTTAGAAAATCATCTCAAGTATGCAACTTTAAGTTGGTTGTTCTCTAAATTGTCGTTGTTATATGTATTTGATAATACAATCTTTTTTTACAAGGGTTGCTACTCAAGATGGCATGGGTCGCTGCTCAATGTGCTGTCATTGTAATGTCTTAGTGCAATCTTCAGAATGTGACGAGGCCTAACTCTGTATAATGGGTTTGGATTTGATAAGTGGTTGTTTAGTGAGATTATTATTTTTTGCATTGTGATGTGTCATTGTGGTTGTGTAGTGAGATCCTAACTCTATGTAATGTAATGTGATGTGTCCAATAGTTTGGTTGTGTTTGGTGGATGGATGAAATGATGCTTAGTGAATTGATATTTGGTGTAGAGAGTTGATTACTGTTATTTAACCTTATTATTTGATAGAGTAGAGAGTTGATTATTGTTATTCATTTTAATTATTTATTTGATTAAGTTGTGATCAAGTAGTGGTGACAGCTGTGGATGGTCTTGGGTTCCCTATGCTTTTCTTCTTTCTACCATGCAAAGGAAGCTTGCATGAATGGGGGAGGGGAAGAGAACCCATAATAACAGAGGGAAAGTAATGTAGAAGAAACCAAAGGATGAGGTTGGTGGAGCCCTTACCCAATGAAAAAAAAATATGCGCATCAGAAAAGACTGGGTTTTCAGTCATGTTTTGCTTTATGTAAGTTGGGTTTTCAGTCATGTTTTGCTTTATGTAGAAGTAATTCTGCCTTAATGCACAAGAAATGCATAGCATTTAGTTGATCTTGGTTTGTTGATACTCATTCTTTTATCATTTCTATATTTGTTCTATCTTGAGCCTTATTACTAACTTCCTTTTCTACTTAACCTTTTTGCAGTACTACTTAAAGACGGGAACACGGTGGACACGGTGGCTGTATGTGTCCTAAGAAGGGAGTTGTTGCTGACGGTAATGAACTGATCAGCCAGACTATTGTAACTCATAGCAATTCCTTCTAACTTATCGAAACTGAATCACAACCGTCCGTTGCCCCTATCTCTGACTAGCGAGTCGCACTCTACCCCGGCCGTATGCAAAAGAACGGATGTGATTCAGTTTTGACCCCAACCTATCTCTTAAATGTGATGGTAGAATCTTGATCTTCTGCCCACATGCTCCCAACCCAATTGCATTTATGGGAAAATCAGTTATTGATTTATCTGCTGGATTTTTTTAAAAAAAAAATTATGTTATTGATTCCTGACTGAAAATGCTCTTAGGTGGTGGTCTGGGGTCAAATTATCCTGGTCCATTGTGAGTATAAACGCTGTCCAGAATTTTCTAATCTCGTTTTTGACGTTCCAATCCTACATTGGAATCAATTTCCGACTGTGGCAGATTCACGATTCTCGTTCTTTTTCATCTTAATTGCAGGCATCGAAGTTTACGTCCGATGGCGGCGAGCGGCGGCGCTGGACTTTACAAGTTGGTCTGTGATTCGGTGCAGTTGTATGTAGGGGAGCATTTGTATCATTTGCTGCTTTGAGAGCTCCGACCTTTTCCTTTGTCTTTTCTTATTTTTTTGAAAAACCAAGGTAATCAATTCATGGCTCCCCAGACCCAACAAATTGAGAATGGATACAATTGTTACTCCCTTGGCCACTGTCAACATCCCGCTGGACACGGTGGCTGTATGTGATGCCATCTCATGAATTCTTTTTTATTTTAAGTTTTTGTTGCTAATTTGGTTGTGGCATGGACCTGTGTTTGTGCAGGATCCCAAGAAAAAGGAGGAGCTTGCAGCTTGGGAAGCAGATCTGTGTTTGTGCAGGATCCCAACGGGAAGCATGCTCTGAGAAATCAATGTAGTCTGGATTTTACCCTTATTACCCAGATTTTATATATTCAAATGCAAACGTATTCATCCTTTCGATTTTTTTTTTGGGTTGTCTTTCAGCTTTGGGCTCGGCAACTGTGACCCATCAAGTGACAGCAAAGGGGAAGGGTGAAAGCAAAAGGTGATATGTAGTTTTTGCATCGCTTTTCAAAGATGTGGATTAATTCTCATCAATTAAGTACTGAATAATGCACCGGATTTTCTCTGTAATTCCTAATTAGGTCTTTGAGGAGGAGATCCAGTGATTTGAAAAGTGAACTAAACGAGCCTACCGTTTATTTGTTCGAGATAGAGGATGTAGAATACCCGATCCGTTCGCTAGCCGTCAACGACAAACAAAGCTCCGATTGGGCGGACTCTTCAGCTCCTTCGATTTCAAATGCTAGTTAGAGCTTTTTTAAAGAACTGAACTGAAGGACATAGTGGACCCCTTCAGAATCGGAGAAGGTCTATTGGAAGGCTGATGCGAAGGGCGACTGAGATGGCCAATTGTTACAAGGAAGGGCCTCTCAATACCAAACTGTGAAGACGCAAATGAGTGGATGGAATCTGCAGTGGTTAGAGTTGGTGTTAGGAGTTAGCCTGATGAGTTGATATTGGTTTAAATTGCTAGTAAGCCTAGTATGTGATAATGGTAAGGTGTTTTGTAGATTTGTAACAATGATCTCTAGATCGTTTGTTATTTCTCAAAAAAAAAAAGAGAAATAATGCAAATGAAATAGAGTAGCCTAATGCAATTTTATATGGTTTAAGTTGATGCTGAGGTTATTTGACTAATCTGGTAATCTTCGAGAAATTCTCCCATCCTTACTTTGCGACGGAGATAATACTGATCATGTCTGTTGTGATTAAAGCTGATGTTGGCGGGTTCATAATGCACTAAAATGTTCCTGGTCAACAGTTTATACTCCTGTACATTCGCCAACAACTCCTGGTCAACAGTTTATACTCCTGTACATTCGCCAACAACTCCTGGTCAACAGTCTCAAGTATGCAACTCTTGTGCCGAGCCACGGTTTATTCGTTCTGTACATAGCTGAAGAAGCTGTTTGCTTCTTCGGTATGATATCCTCCATCGTACAGGTTGAAAGTGTACTAATTTTTATGACATTTTTCTGGTATAATAATGTGAGCTTGACAGAAAAAAAAATTTATGTGTTCCTATGGATTTTTTTTCCCTGTTTTAGATGTTCCACCCAAGAGACATTATATCAGGTTGAGAGTGGGGTCGAGAAAGTCAGTTTAAGGTTATGCATGACTAAGGATTTTGGTTCCCGACTCGGGGTGGCTTAACCGCCGATAAGCCGCCGCTACATGGGAAGCTGAGGAGAGAGAAAATACAGCACTCTGTCCATGTCTAGATGTTGCATGTCCACGTCTAGATACCCGACCCGGGGGATAATCTCTACTCTAAAGAGAAAGGACCTTATGAAAAAATTTCATTAATACCCCGGGTAGAATAATTTTAGGAGCAAAATAAAAAAAAATTAAGAATATTGAAAGCATAATGGTATATTTTTAGACCCCTGTACTTACTCTCTCTCTCTCTCTCTCTCTCTCTCTCTCTCTCTCTCTCTCTCTCTCTCTCTCTCTCCTCTCATGTGCAGAATTAGTTTGGAGAAATACAAGCAGCTCAAAGCAGTCATATGGGGATGGCCCTCCATTCCACTCTGCCAAACATTGTAAGGGTGCAGGGCTGCTTCTGCCCTCCATTCCACTCTGCCAAACATTGTGGTGCGAGGCACACCCCTGTGCCGGTGGATATGGTGCTGGTAACGGGTACGGCGGTGGCTACGGTGTCTCAAAACATTGTTTTGCCTACTGAACTCAACTGGTGGGGGGACAATTTTGGCGCGCCTTACAAAGATGTGAAAAATGAGAGATAAAGAGCCATCATTCATTTACAAAAGATACATCATTAAGTCAATCCAATTCATGTCCATAAACATTCCATAAACATGGGATTACAAAGGATACAACAAAAGGATTACAAAGTAAAATCTTACGAGAAAGTATTATCCACATGATACAACATTAAGTGGGTATGAACAACAATAACAGACTGAACAAAGAAAAAATCACAACACCTAGGATCTTCATCATTAGTGCTTGTTTTGCTTCCAAGGCTTCTACTCGACGAAGTAAACCATCATGAGATTGTTCCGTTGTATGTTCTTCATTAACAAACATTGGGTCGCACCTGTGGGGGGAAATTTCCGAGCCGCCTTGATCGGAAACCCCGCCCCACAGCCTTGATTGAATGTTGATGATTTGTATATAGAGAGATTAAAATTAGAGAGTATAGACGGAGAGAGAGAGTAGAGAGTGTTGGCACAAGAATTGTTGACGGAGTTTGGCCTTACGACCTACGTCTCCGGGCGAGAGGTGCCACCTGATCTTCACTATAATATGAATATGGAGGGTTGAGCATTCTCTCGACAGGCCAAGAGAAGCTTCTTACAATGTGTTTGCACGGAGAAATTAGAAGAGAACAAGAAGGGGAGAATTGAGCTCTAGCACTTGCTCTGGAATCCTCCTCCCCTGATTGAATGACCAAACCCCTTCTCCTGGATGCCTTGGGGGTCCTTTTATAGCGTAGGCACGTGCCCAATATGGCAGTGATGACGTGGTGATGATGACGTGGCACTGGTTCTGGGCCTCCTTGCTGGGCCCTTATTGGGCCGTTGTTCGGGCCCAATAAGGGGGAGGGCTTGATCTGCGAGCCCCGTAGAGTGGGCCCATGAACCCGGGCGGGCTTACCCACTTGGGCCATTGCGCGGGCCCATGCCGCTCTGATCCGGTCCGGTACAATTTTTGCACCCACAGTTACCCCCTCCCAGTCGGGTCAGGACCCCCGGGGTCGGCTGGGATTCCAAGGTGCAAACGCCTTAGGATTCTGGCATGGTTGGCAAGGGCCGTCGGTGTCGTGGATCGTATTAGTAGAGTCTCCTTCTGCCGATGCCGAGACCCTTTTGGCGCGAGCCCAAAAGTCTCGGTTTTACAAGTGGGCGTTTCCGAAAAAACAGTGTGTTTTCCAACCGAGAAGATACCGAGAGGGTATTGAGACCCTTTTGCCTTTTCCCGACCGAGAGGATGCCGAGACTCCTTTGCCTTCTGCCGACGCCAAGACCCTTTTGGTGTGAGCCAAAAAGTCTCGGTTTTGCGAGGAGGCGTTCTCCAAAAATTAGTGTATTTTTCGACCGAGAGGATACCGAGACCCTTTTGCCTTTTCCCGACTGAGAGGATGCCGAGACTCCTTTGCCTTCTGCCGACGCTGAGACCCTTTTGGTGCGAGCCAAAAAGTCTCGGTTTTGCGAGGAGGCGTTCTCGAAAAATTAGTGTATTTTCCGACCGAGAGTATACTGAGAGGGTACAGAGAGGATACCGACCGAGAGTATACCAAGAGGGTACCGAGACCCCTTTCCCTTTTCCCGACCGAGAGGATGCCGAGACTCCTTTGCCTTCTGTCGATGCCGAGACCCTTTTGGTGCGAGCCAAAAAGTCTCGGTTTTGCGAGGAGGCGTTCTCGAAAAATTAGTGTATTCTCCGACCGAGAGTATACCGAGAGGGTACCGAGACCCTTTTCCCTTTTCCCGACCGAGAGGATGCCGAGACGCCTTTCTTTTTGTTTCCTTCTTTTCTTTGCTTGTGTTGTATACAGGTGAACGGGGCAAGGCAAGAAGGGTGCGGGTTCGTGCACGAGTAGGAGCCGACTTCTTTTTTTTTCTTTTTTTTTTGCCTTGCTTCTGTTGGTGACGTCGATCTCCCCCCGTTAGAAACCAAGAGGTAGATTGTTGTTGATGCCGACGCACCCCCCCTCTCAGTTTTTTGAAGAGACCGAGGGGTGGGCTGAGGATGACGCCATGCACCCCCCTTCTCGGTTTTCTGCGAAACCAAGGGGTGGGTTGCTGATGGTGTGCCGTCACCCCCTCCTCATTTGGTTTTTGTGCGAAACTGAGGGGTGGACTGCTTGTTAAAACCGACACACACCCCCTCTCGGTTTTCGGTCGAAGCCGAGGGGTGGACTGTAGCTGATGCCAACACCCCCTCCCCTCTCAATTTTTTGCGAAACCGAGGGGGGGCTGCTTGTTGACGCCGACACACACCCCCTCTCGGTTTTCTGACGAAACTGAGGGGTGTGCTACTGATGGTGTGTCGTCACCCCCCTCCCCACTCGGTTTTTGTGTGAAACCGAGGGGGGGCTGCTTGTTGATGCCAACACACACACCCTCTCGGGTTTCTGACGAAACCGAGGGGTGTGCTGATGGTGTGCCGTCACCCCCTCCCCACTCGATTTTTGTGTGAAACCGAGGGGGGGGGGTTGCTTGTTGATACCGACACACACCCCCTCTCGGTTTTCTGACGAAACCGAGGAGTGTGCTGCTGATGGTGTGCCGTCACCCCTTTCCCACTCGGTTTTTATGCGAAACCAAGGGAGGGCTGCTTGTTGATGCCGACACCCCATTATTGGGGCTGCTAGAAGAGGCCAAAAAGTGTCAGTATTGAAAATAGTGTGTTTTTCGAATTTCAGTCCCATTTGAAACCGACACTTTTTCGGTAAAACGCTGGTGCATGGGGATGTCAGCGAGGGACAATGCTATATTTGAGGGGGCTTCTTAGAGATAATCTAGAATGACACCACGTGATGGCCAGCCAGTCTTCACCCAATGTACTACTGCACCTGGTTACTGTATTCGCCAGGTACTACGGTCACGTGAGGGTGTTGACTTGGCCAGGATCAAGGAAGCACCATTTTATCCCGTGTTACCCACCGTCGACTGCACCAGTGTGGAGACACGCACTGACAGAGTTAGACCAACCACCCCCTGACCGGTTTGGAACCGTTAGTCGTCGAGAAAAGGTGATGGCCAGTGACAATCTGATGCTTGGACCTGAGTGACAAGACTAAGCTTGGACTTTCGATCGAATGCCAATACGTCGACGACGATGTCTCGGACTTTATCTTTATGTGTCAAGGGTAGGGCCTTGGTATTATAGAGTGTCGAGGTGTTGGTCGCCTCGGACTTTGTCTTCGAGTGCCAAGGGCTGGGCCTTAGGCTTGTAGAGTGCTGAGGCGTTGGTCGCCTCGGACTTTGTCTCCGAATGCCAAGGGATGAGCCTTGGGCTTGTAGAGTGCCGAGGCATTGGTTGCCTCGAACTTTATCTTCGAGTGCCAAGGCGTTGGTCGTCTCGAACTTTGTCTTCGAATGCCAAGGGCTGGGCCTTGGGCTTGTAGAGTGCCAAGGCGTTGGTCGCCTCGAACTTTGTCTTCAAGTGCCAAGGGCTGAGCCTTAGGCTTGTAGAGTACCGAGGCATTGGTCGCCTCGGACTTTGTCTTCGAGTGCCAAGGGCTGGGCCTTGGGCTTATAGATTGCCGAGACATTGGTCACCTCGGACTTTATCGTCGAGTGCCAAGGGCTGGGCCTTGTGCTTGTTGAGTGCCAAGGCGTTGGTCGCCTCGAACTTTGTCTTTGAGTGCCAAGTGCTGGGCCTTGGGCTTGTAGAGTGCCAAGGCGTTGGTTGCCTCGGACTTTGTTTTCAAGTGCCAAGGGCTGGGCCTTGGGCTTGTAGAGCGCCGAGGCGCTGGTCGCCTCGAACTTTGTCTTCAAGTGCCAAAGGTAGGGCCTTGGACTTGTAGAGTGCCGAGGTGTTGGTCGCCTCGGACTTTGTCTTCGAGTACCAAGGGCTGGGCCTTGGGCTTGTAGAGTGTCGAGGCGTTGGTCGCCTCGGACTTTGTCTTCGAGTGCCAAGGGTTGGGCCTTGGGCTTGTAGAGTGCCGAGGTATTGGTCGCCTCAGACTTTGTCTTTGAGTACCAAGGATGTCTCCTTGAACTTGGTGCATGTCAAAGCGGCGACGCCTGCCTTGGACTTATTCTCATCGCCTCGGATGAGTATAGTTGATAGCTTAGCTTGACCTGGATTGTCAGGAGCATTTTTATTGGACTTTCGCCTTGAAAGGGCGTAGCCGAATTGCCTTTGAGCTTCCGACTTGAACGGACGGAATCGAAGGTCTTTGGTTGACCTGGGTTGCTAGGAGCCTTTTTATCGGACTTTAGCCTTGAGAGGGCATAGCCGAATTGCCTTCAAACTTTCGACTTGAATCGGTAGAATCGAAGGTCTTTGGTTGACCTGGGTTGCTAGGAGCCTTTTTATTGAACTTTAGCCTCGAGAGGGCGTAGCCAAATTGTCTTCGAGCTTCCGACTTGAATGGGCGGAATCGAAGGTCTTTGGTTGACCTGGGTTGCCAGGAGCCTTTTTATCGGACTTTAGCCTCGAGAGGGCGTAGCCGAATTACCTTCGAGCTTCCGACTTGAATGGGCGGAATCAAAGGTCTTTGGTTGACCTGGGTTGCCAGGAGCCTTTTTGTCGGACTTTCGCCTTGAAAGGGCGTAGCCGAGTTTCCTTCGAGCTTCCGACTTGAACGGGCGGAATCAAAGGTCTTTGGTTGACCTGGGTTACCAGGAGCCTTTTTATCGGACTTTAGCCTCGAGAGGGCGTAGCCGAATTGCCTTCGAGCTTCCAACTTGAATGGGTGGAATCGAAGGTCTTCGATTGACTTGGGTTGCCAGGAGCCTTTGTTTTATTATGCCTTAATATGGTGGAATCGAACTTCGAGTGATTTGATTTTGAGAAAAAAGAGATACTTTATTGATACAACAAACTGGCGGTTACACTTTTTCAGAAGTTGCCCAGCGGACGTTACGATTATGCATCCATGCATTACATTGACTTTCTTTCTCCACTGTTGCTGCCTTTCCTACTCTCGACCTGGTTCCTTATTAGCGAGGTAGCCATCGAGCCGCCCTTCTTGGATTAGGTCTTCGATATGATGATTTAGCTTTCGACATGTAGAGGTGTGGTGGACATGGCTGCGATGAAACTCACAGTAGGTATTGTATCTCCCGCCTGGTCGGAATTTGGAAGGAGAGGCTGTGGCCACTTGCAAAAGGGCTCGTTCTGCAAGTAGGCAAAGATGTCTTCAATGGAGGTGTTCAGCTCAGTGAACACCCTTTGCTCCCATGAAGTTTGCCTCTTTTCTGCTGGAGGGGCCTTCGGATCTTCATTGTACCTTTGGGCCGGATGCGGCATGGGCAGACTTCTTGTAGTGTGCTTCATTCGAAGCTTCATCATCTTTCTTATATCGGGAGTCACGAGACTCGCGAGGCTCGCGTAGTCTTCTGGCCTGTTGATTATCTTCTACCTCTATCTCCCGCTGTATGTGCTTGAACATTGCCTCTAAGGTACTGGGAGGATACCGGATGAAGTCGGTGTAGACGTGGAGCTCTGGCCGGATAGCATTCTGGAATGCCAGCATGATGGCCTCCTCATTATGGGACCGCCCGGTGAGCTCAGAGTGCTCATTACAAAACCTCATCGTGCAGCTCCTTAGAGACTCATCGAAGCCCATCTTCAGCCGGTAGAGTGCATCCAGCTTTTTTTCCGGCTTTAAGTTTAGCCGATAATGATCCATGAAGAGTTCAGCCAATTCTTTGAATCTAGTCACCGTACCAGTAGGCAGTGTGTAGTACCAGTCGAGGGCAGGTCCCTCGAGGCTTCCCGCAAACATACGGCAAAGAACATGGTTCTCATACTCGTAGGGCGTCAGGGCCTGCTTGTAGGCTAGGATATGGAGAGCAGGGTCTCCCTGGATGAAGTTAAACTTTGGCAGGCTCGGTATTCGCCAACCCATAGGAAATGGTATTGCAAGAACCTTGGGATGCAGTGACCCCACCGAGGTGATTAGCTGCCTACGGTCTTGATGGCGGCGTCCCACGTCGGCAGTATGCCTTAGTCGGTTGAGCAGCTCGCAGGCATCTGTTGCTTTCGTGTGCGAAGGGATAGAATGTCTAGTGGACCTTGTTAACTGAGGTGATCCTTCTCCGCGATAGCTAGGTGCACCGTTGACGTCGAGGCGATCCCACACCGTTTGCCTTGGTGCTTGTGTGGATACCAGACGCATCTCGATACGCGGCACATGTGGTTCTTCAAGATGATAACTCACGGCTGGGCGAGTCCTTGGTTGGTCTTCATCAGTAGCTAGAGAGTTGTAGGCCACAACCCCCGCTCTTTCACCCGCCTTCTTTAGGGAATCCCTCTCTTGCTCGAGGGCTGCATTCTTTTTGAGGAGATTTAGCAGCTGGAAATCAGCAGCCGAGATCTCGTATGTAGCCTGAGGCTTGCTCCCTTGAATAGCGTGTTCTTTGCCAGATCGACTCCTCGGGGATGACGGGTCTCGCCGATCGCTGTGCCCTTCTGGATGGCTGCCTTGCGGCCCTAGCCGCTCTCGAATATTTCTTTAGTTGGTTGCAACCGAGAATTCTTGTTCTTCTTCGATCAGCATATCGTTTGTTCGTTCAGCACCCGCCTTTAGTGGCCGGGTTGGTGCTGGCCTTCACCATCGAGCGTGTTGATATCGGCGTGATGAAGGTGTTGAGGTTGATTTGGAGGAGGACTTGTGGCTCGTCACCACAAGATGAATAGGAGTCGGTAGAGGTGTGGGTAAGACCTCTATCGATATCCCACAGACGGCACCAAAGATTATGGGGGGAAATTTTTGAGCCGCCTTGATCGAGAACCCCGCTTCACAGCCTTGATTGAATGTTGATGATTTGTAGAGAGAGAGATTAAAATTAGAGAGTATAGACGGAGAGAGAGAGTAGAGAATGTTGGCACAAAAATTGTTGACGGAGTTCGGCCTTACGACCTACGTCTCCGGGTGAGAGGTGCCACCTGATCTTCACTATAATATGAATATGGAGGGTTGAGCGTTCTCTCGACAGGCCGAGAGAAGCTTCTTACAATGTGTTTGCACGGAGAAATTAGAAGAGAACAAGAAGGGGAGAATTGAGCTCTAGCACTTGCTCTGGAATCCTCCTCCTCTGATTGAATGACCAAACAGCTTCTCCTGGATGCCTTGGGGGTCCTTTTATAGCGTAGGCACGTGCCCAATATGGCAGTGATGATGTGGCACTGGTTCTGGGCCTCCTTGCTGGGCCCTTATTGGGCCGTTGTTCGGGCCCAATAAGGGGGAGGGCTTGATCTGCGAGCCCCGTAGAGTGGGCCCATGAACCCGGGCGGGCTTACCCACTTGGGCCATTGCGCGGGCCCATGCCGCTCTATCCGGTCCGGTACAATTTTTGCACCCACAGCACCAACCAATCCAACCACATGCATCATTCACGAATGCATAATATAACCGTCCCGGATTCTTCATAGACTCAGAAACTTTGATTCTAGCCCTTTGACCACACCGACAAGTCTTGTTTCGAAATCTCACGCCACTTCCAATGGAAGTAGTATTTCTTGATGATTCCATCCTTAATTACAGAAAGCAATAGATTGAATTAAACAAAAGTGGGTTAATGGAATCAAAGGGACAAGTATTTAGCAATTACAGAGAGCAATAGTCTGCAAATCTTAGAAAAAAATTAAAAAGTTAATTACAGAGAGCAATAGTGTGGGGGAAAATCTTCGTGCCGACCCGAAGACTCTCGCAGCACCAGTCAATTGAAATTGAAGTTGACGTTGAAGATCGTTGGTCGATCTGTTGATCGAAGTTGAAGTCTTTGATATGTAAACAGAGATGCAATCAGAGAGATTGTTGACACGAGGTGTGATCTCGGAGTTCAGCCGAAGCCTACGTCTCCGTGCTATAGGGAGCAACCCGAATTCACTAACACTTCAGTTGAAGTGACCTCGACAGGCCGAGTGTCACTGAAAACACTCTGATCTCTTCGAGAGAGAGAAGAAGATCAAAGAGAGGTGGAAGATGGGAAGTTGGAAATCCCAGAGCTCTGGTTTTTAGAACTGAGAATTCGATCTCTTTAGAATCGATCCTTTTACATTCGAAGACTCTGCTATTTATAGGATTTTCTGGTGGTAAACGGCGGTCTCTGCTGCCATATCTGGGGATCCTCCAGGTAAGGCTGGTGGGCTCCGCTGCCGTCTTAGGGGGCCCACCAGCCAGGGCCGGTGGGTCCCGCTGTGGTATTCGGGGGCCCACCAGGCAGGGCTGGTGGGTCCCGCTGTAGTCTTCGGGGGCCCACCAGGTAGGGCCGGTGGGTCCCGTTGTGGTACTCGGGGGCCCACCAGGCAGGGCCGGTGGGGCCCGCTGTTTCCAGACTTCTTGCCAAAATTTGCACCCACAGTTACCCCCTCCAAGTTAGCTAGAGTACGTTCTGGCTGGCTTGGATTTGGTGCAAAAAACAGCAACATCCTGTCTAAAGAAGGTACAAAAGAGGCTTGCCAAGTGTTAGCGCCAAAAAAAGATTTGATCGGTCAAATTTTGACCGATCGGTCAATTTTGACCGATCGGTCAATTTTGACCGAACGGTCAATTTTAACCGGTCAAGGATCGAGTGATCGGTCAAAAAACACGGTTTTTTGACCGATCCAGTGGAATTTTGACCGATTGGTTGATTTTGACCGATCGGTCAATTTTGACCGATCGGTCAAATTTGACCGATCGGTTAAATTTGACCGAACGGTCAATTTCAACCGGTCAAGGATCGAGTGATCGGTCAAAAAACATGGTTTTTTGACCGATCCAGTGGAAATTTGACCGATCGGTTGATTTTGACCGATCGGTCAATTTTGACCGATCGGTCAAATTTGACCGATCGGTTAAAATTTGACTGAACGGTCAATTTCAACCGGTCAAGGATCGAGTGATCGGTCAAAAAACATGGTTTTTTGGCCAGATCTAGTAGAAAATTGACCGATCGGTTGGTTTTGGCCGAACGGTTATGTTTTAACCGTTCGGCTAAAATCAGCCGGTCAGGGTTTGGGTGATCGGCAAAAACCCTCAGTTTTTGGCCAGATCTAGTAGAAAATTGACCGATCGGTTGGTTTTGGCCGAACGGTTATGTTTTAACCGTTCGGCTAAAATCAGCCGGTCAGGGTTTGGGTGATCGGCAAAAACCCTCAGTTTTTGGCCAGATCTAGTAGAAAATCGACCGATCGGTTGATTTTGGCCGAATGGTCATATTTGACCGTTCGGCTAAAATCAGCCGGTCAGGGTTTGGGTGATCGGCAAAAACCCTCAGTTTTTGGCCAGATCTAGTAGAAAATCGACCGATCGGTTGATTTTGGCCGAACGGTCATATTTGACCGTTCGGCTAAAATCAGCCGGTCAGGGTTTGGGTGATCGGCAAAAACCCTCAGTTTTTGGCCAGATCTAGTAGAAAATCGACTGATCGGTTGATTTTGGTTGAACGGTCATATTTGACCGTTCGGCTAAAATCAGCCGGTCAGGGTTTGGGTGATTGGCAAAAACCCTCAGTTTTTGGCCAGATCTAGTAGAAAATCGACCGATCGGTTGATTTTGGCCGAACGGTCATATTTGACCGTTCGGCTAAAATCAGCCGGTCAGGGTTTGGGTGATCGGCAAAAACCCTCAGTTTTTGGCCAGATCTAGTAGAAAATCGACCGATCGGTTGATTTTGGCCGAACGGTCATATTTGACCGTTCGGCTAAAATCAGCCGGTCAGGGTTTGGGTGATCGGCAAAAACCCTCAGTTTTTGGCCAGATCTAGTAGAAAATCGACCGATCGGTTGATTTTGGCCGAACGGTCATATTTGACCGTTCGGCTAAAATCAGCCGGTCAGGGTTTGGGTGATCGGCAAAAACCCTCAGTTTTTGGCCAGATCTAGTAGAAAATCGACCGATCGGTTGATTTTGGCCGAACGGTCATATTTGACCGTTCGGCTAAAATCAGCCGGTCAGGGTTAGTTTTGAACCTGTACTTTCGAAGAAGTGGTATAGCTTGTTCTTCTCCTTTGATCTTTGGCAGTCTTGAATATTGATGGAGTTTGATTTTTTTCTTGCTTTTGCATCTTTGGTCTTTTTTGAATGGTTCTTCTGAACCGGCGGTCCGGTTCACTCGGACCGGTGGTTTACTTGGACCGTTGGTTTGCTCGGACCGGTGGTCTGACGTTTCGCCTGGTCGCGACTGTTCGCCTAGTTTTGCGCTTGCTACGGATGGATGCCACGTGTACCTACAAAAACACGCGATTTGATATGGTGAAGAAACGTGTCTTCTCGATTTGCGCACCTGTTTTACCCTGGGTATATAAGTTTCACTGGCTGTCATTTTTCGCCTCACGCTTCCAAAAATTTTCGAAGTCCAGATCCTTTGCTCCCGATTTCTTGCTCATTTCCTTTCGATCGGTCAAATGGCATCTTCGGGTAGTTCGAAGAAGGGTGCTGTTCCATCCAAGAGAAAGGGGAAGGAAGTTGTTCAGGAAGCGACTGTTTCGAAGGGCCGTGGCAAAGGCAGGGCCGAATTGATCGAACTTGGTCAACTTGGTAAGAGGCATCAGGGAGTTGGATTTGCTTCAGCCCCATCAAGGCCAGAGCAGATCCCCAAGGCCAAGTTTGTCCTCCGCCCTCAATTTCCTCTATCGGTGGAACCAGAATTTGGGTATAACATAGGGGGCAAACTCACAGATGCGAAGAGGGAGAAACTGCATAAGCTGCTGGCATGTTTTACTGAGGGGAAGTCCCGGCCAGCGCTTCCAGGAATTCTGTCAGCTTTTGGTATTGACAGGCGGACAGTCTTTGTCTCGTGGGCGAGCAAAGAGCAGGTGATGGGAACTATCGTCACGATCGGCCAGCTCAACTGTGGACTGCGCCTTCCACTGCCTCCTTTCGCTGCGAGGCTATTGAATATTTCTGGTCTCTGTCCCGGGCAGGTGACTGGAAATTCCTGGAGGATCATCTACGCTTTCTGTCGCGTAGAGTCAGACTTCCAGGAGGAGCTGAGGAAATGCTATTCCAGCATTCCCGAAGGTGAAGAAGCTCGGATTGAGTTCGGATATTTCTTTTACCATTACAAATGGGCCTGGAGGAAAGATAGCCCCTTCTATTATCTGACGGGTGTCTCTGCTCTGCGCCCAATCATCGATACCATCGGCTCCGACAAACTGTACATGGACTGGCCGCTGTCGGTGTCGGGTGCCTGGACTCCAATGTCAGTCCCGGAGGTTCCTCGGTACAAGGTGCAGGATGAGATTGACATGTTCTCTGCAGGAGGAGCTCTCGCGTGGCCTCCGGAGCAGGTGGGGTCTCTCGACAACCTTTTCTTGGAGTTGACATGTGGGACCAGATCTTGGAAGCAATTTTCGAATTGCCCAGTCCGGCATGGCAAGGCCAACCTCCTCCACCGATCGAAGCTTCGTTACGAAGACAATGAGGTTATCTACTCCGACTACGAGGAGGACCCTCAATCTGGAAAAATTATTAGAAGACTTCGATTCGAGAAGAAATCTTATGGAGCCAGGCGCAGCTTGCCCTCGAAGGAGAAGCTGGTAATTCCAAAGGGCCCGGCGAAGAAGAAGAGAAAAGTCCCCATCAAGCAGGAGGAGGATGAGGAGGAAAAGAAAAATGAAGATGACGAAGAGGAGGTAGAGAGGGAGGAGGAGGGCGAAGATGAGGAGAATGAGGGCACAGGCAGCGACGGGGAAGACGAAGAAGATGGTGAAGATGAAGATGAAGATGATGAAAATGGGGGTGGTGAGGAAGAAATTCCTCCCACCCCCACTGATGGTGGTCAAGGATATGGGGGTGGTGAGGAAGGAATTCCTCCCACCCCCACTGGTGGTGCCGATGAGGAATCGCAGCCTATCCTCATAAACGAGGATAAGGCTCGCAGGATGGAGGAAGTTCTGGATGCAACGGGCGATGGCCCAAAGGTGATTCCCTCCTATGACTTCGGGGAATTGAAGAAGAACCCCCTGCGCTTCAAGATTAGGATATCGGGGAGTGGTGGGGTTGGAAGCAACCCTACACCCCTTGATATGATACCTCCCGAGATTCCCCGCCTGGAAGGGGCAACCCCAAGTGGGGGTGTGGAGGTTGAACAACCCCCACCACCCTCACGATCTCTGGCTGACGAAGTAGCTGCCATGGTGGCAGGGCTCGACCATTCGAGCGGGCATGAGGACGAAGGGGGAGCTTCACCTCCTCGAGACGTTCCCTCTCCTGCTCATTTGGAGAGAGGAAGTCGGGTTGGTGAAGCCACTCCTCAACCCTTGCCAGAGTCAACCCCCACCAAGGAGAAGTCGACCCCCAAGGGTAAGAGCTCCGACAGTGGGAAGGGAAAGGCTCCTCAAGTCGAGGCTTCAGGTATATGTATTAACCTGTCTTGATTGATTGTCTTGTCTTTGAAGCTTGAAGCTTGAAAATATACTAACACTTAGAATTGCTGCATGGATTGTAGGTACACCTGCTGGCCCGGCTAAGAAGATAAGGAGTTTGGGTGATGTTGACATCAACCATCCTACTAACACGATCCGGAAGCTTTGCAATCTTCCGGAAGCCACTTTTGAAGAAACCTTCGATCGGCTTGAAGTAGTGGTATGCGCATATGCTTTGATCAATTTTTCGAAGTTGTATCTTCAGAATAATTCTAACTCTTTGTCTGTTTGCAGAACTCAGCCTGTTTGAGAATCGCAAGCAAGCTCTCCAGGAAGGCAGGAGAACGGGAAGCCGCCTCTGAGGTGACCCGTTTGACAGCTGAACTGAAGGCTGTGAGCGAGGAAAGAGATGGGCTGAGGGAGCTTCTGAGTTCAAAGAAACAATCTCTCAAGGCCAAGATCGAGGATCTCCGCAAGGGGAAGCTGGAGATCAAGGGGCTGCAGGATCGTTGCGAGGCGCAGAGTCACGAGCTTGAATCCTTGAAGAATCGACTCTCCAAGGTTGAGGACGTGTCCTGCGGTCGCACTATCGAGATCAAGGAGCTGAAGGAACAACTTGCTACTCAGCACGCTGCCTTCACTGCCAGAGAGGAGACTTCCAAGAAGGCACTGGAGCATGCGCTGTCTGAATGCAAGGTTTACAAGGAAACAGCAGAGAAGGCGGCAGAGGCACTCAGGGCACATGTCAGCAGTGTCCGATCTTCGAAAGCTTCGGTTGCGAGTAAGCCTCGTGGCGAATCTGAAGGAGGGAAGTCACGTGCTCCAAGCGTAGCCAAACCCTGATGTATTTCTACCTTTTCTTTGTTGTTCACACTTGTAAACTTTTGATATGTAGCAGCTCGATATTGTACTTGACCAATTTTTGATAATAGAAGATATCTTTCTGGTGCTTGAAATTGAATGTCTTGTGTTTGAACTCTTTGAATGCTGTGTTCTGGAAAATGTTTTGAATATATATACGCACTTGAATGTAAAGAGATGAGTCGCAACTCGATCACCCAAACTGTTGAGTAACTTGAAAATTGAACTTTGTTGGAGCATGACTTGAAATCGTTAACATTTGTACGTGAGGGGTTGAGTCGCAACTCAAGCACCCAAACTTATTAAACGATGTTGAAATTGAAGGTTGTTGTAGCACAACTTGAAATCGTTAACATTTGTATGTGAGGGGTTGAGTCGCAACTCAAACACCCAAACTTGTTAGACGATATTGAAATTGAAAGTCATTTAACGTTTGCACGTAAGGGGTAGTGTCGCAACACAAACTCCCAAACTCGTTAAATGACCAGTAACTTGAAGGTTGTGTTGTTGCACAACCCGAAACCGTTTAACATTTGCCTGTGAGGGGTTGAGTCGCAACTCAATCACCCAAACTTGTTAAACGACCTGGCAATTTGAATGCAGCTAACTTTGAATTTGAATGTAGATAACTGCTCCAGAATTTGAATCGATAAGATGAACATTTGAAAGCAATCTTTATCCAGCTTGGAGTTTACATCAAGGATAGAGCATTTTGAGATGTCTAGCTTTCCAAGCTCGTGGCAATTGATAGGATCCTTTGCTTTCTCCTGATTTTGATCATGTCTGGACTTTCCCAGTTGGGAGCTAGTTTCCTGCTGCTGTGTTTTCTGGCAATACGAATGGTTGCTTGAAAGTTGACCATATCTAACCCCCAGATCTTTCAATCTCAAGGGAGACCTTCACTGTCGATGCTTGACGGAATGATCTTGCCTGCCTTTGACAAATTCTTGGAGATGTCCTATACGTAGCAGATCTTCCAAATGATACTTTAGCCGGTGGCATTGATCGGTAGAATGCCCATGACTGCGATGGAAATCACAGTAGACTGTTTTATCTGCAGTGAACTTGGTGTCGGGCTGCAGTGGATTAGGCCATCGGAGGAACTCTTCGTGCTGAATGCGATCGAGGATTTGCTCGATTGGTAAATTCCACTCGGTGAAAGTGGTCTTCTTTGGAGGAGATCGACGTCCATCATTTCTTGACCGCTTGTTGGCTGGAGGGGCTGCTGCCTCAGCATTGTGGGCTTTGGCAGCATACTTGGAAACTTCTCTCTCAGTAGGCCTTCTCTTCGACTCTCGCCCTTTTTGAGCGACTTGATCATCTTCAACCTCAATCTCCCTCTGAATTCGATCAAACATTGCACCCAGAGAAGGAGGGGGATTGCGGATGAAGTCATTGTAGATGTGTAGATCGAAGCGGAGGGCATTCTGGAAGGCCAACATAATGGCTTCATCATCCAGATGTCTTCCAGAGAGAGTAGCATGCTCGTTGCGAAATCTCCTCGTGAAGTTGCGGAGACTCTCGTCAGCACCCATCCTTAGACGATAGAGAGAATCAAGCTTCTTCTCTGGCTTCAGATTGAGTTGATAATGATGTACGAAGAGTTTAGCCAAAACATCGAACTGGGTGATGGACCCAGCTCGGAGATTGTGATACCAGTCGAGTGATGGCTCATCGAGACTTCCTGCGAAAGTGCGGCAGAGCACATTGTTTTCTTCTTCGTGTGGCGTTAGAGCTTGCTTGAATGCGAGGATGTGGAGAGTAGGGTCTCCTCGTATGCAGTTGAATTTGGGGAGGATAGGAGTTCTCCATCCCCTTGGAAATATTGACTCGAAAAGGCTTCGATGTAGAGGCCCGGCAGAGGAATATCCATCCCTACGACCCTGTCCTCGACCTAGAGATGGGTCAAGAGGCAAGATCGCAAGGTCTTGTTCAGGCACTGAAGTATTTGCCGGTTGAAGTCTATGTCGGAGGTTCGATCCAAGCCCACGTTGAAGTGGAATGGAAGGGGTGACTCTACTCTTTGAAGGAGCGCCTTTCATGTGGTGCTTCCTTAGTATATTGAGCTTCGAAGGTGCCCTCTTGTCGCAGTTGCGGCCAGAAGACGATTGGGAAGACTCGTCGTCAAGGCGATCCCAAACACTCTGCTTCCAGGGGGCAGCAGAGGGAGTTGGGTCGCGTCGGATCCTCTCGAGGGCAGCAGTGCCCATTGATCTCCGTTGCTCGGAGTGAATTGTATGTCGAGGAAGATCAACCCTCTCACTTGTAGAGGGAATAGGTAGAGCGATCCCAGTCTCGGAAGCTGCTTTCTTCAGAGCATCCCTCTCAGTTGTGAGGGTGGCATTTTGCTTTGCCAATTGGAGCAGTTGAAAGTCGACCGCAGAGATTTGATAGGTCGATGGAGGGTCTTCAGCAGGAGTGGGGGCAGTTTGCCCAACCGACTGTCGTGCAGGATGGGCAAGAGGTCGATCGACCGATCTCCCACTCCCTGAGCGAACCCCCATCTCAAGAACAGCAAGGGGCTGTCCGAAGTTGAGCCTTTGACTCATTGAACGAGTCTCCGGACGAGCTTGTTGGTGAGTATTACTTCCTTCTGGTTGACCCTGGTGTTTTGTCCTCGCCATTCAGAGAGCGAAGGGTGCAACGAGAGTGCCGACGTTCGATCAGTTGTCTGATCAACCGAGGAGGCGAGGAAGTTTGGCTATCAAGATTGGTTGTATGCTCAACCGATCGAGTAGTAGCGGAGAGCTGGACTTTTTGCTCGGATCCCACAGACGGTGCCAAACTGTGGGGGAAAATCTTCGTGCCGACCCGAAGACTCTCGCAGCACCAGTCAATTGAAATTGAAGTTGACGTTGAAGATCGTTGGTCGATCTGTTGATCGAAGTTGAAGTCTTTGATATGTAAACAGAGATGCAATCAGAGAGATTGTTGACACGAGGTGTGATCTCGGAGTTCAGCCGAAGCCTACGTCTCCGTGCTATAGGGAGCAACCCGAATTCACTAACACTTCAGTTGAACTGACCTCGACAGGCCGAGTGTCACTGAAAACACTCTGATCTCTTCGAGAGAGAGAAGAAGATCAAAGAGAGGTGGAAGATGGGAAGTTGGAAATCCCAGAGCTCTGGTTTTTAGAACTGAGAATTCGATCTCTTTAGAATCGATCCTTTTACATTCGAAGACTCTGCTATTTATAGGATTTTCTGGTGGTAAACGGCGGTCTCTGCTGCCGTATCTGGGGATCCTCCAGGTAAGGCTGGTGGGCTCCACTGCCGTCTTAGGGGGCCCACCAGGCAGGGCCGGTGGGTCCCGCTGTGGTATTCGGGGGCCCACCAGGCAGGGCTGGTGGGTCCCGCTGTAGTCTTCGGGGGCCCACCAGGTAGGGCCGGTGGGTCCCGCTGTGGTACTCGGGGGCCCACCAGGCAGGGCCGGTGGGGCCCGCTGTTTGCAGACTTCTTGCCAAAATTTGCACCCACAAATAGTATTTAGGATTACACATTCAGTTTTTCTCTAAGGCCCAAAAAAAAATTTGATTCATTTCTTACTGGACTGCAATACTAAGGCCCAAAATTTTTTTGATTCATTTCTTACTGGACTGCAACAGGAGTGCAACAGGATGCGCGCATCGGCCCTCTCTCTCTCTCTCTCTCTCTCTCTCTCTCTCCCCCTCTTCTTTCGAGCATGTTGTTGTGGTTCTCGAATGCTAATCTCAAATCCACCGCCCGCGATTGAGTTTTCAACTCTCCGGTTTTACAGTACTGACCCATCATGTTGTAGATGAAGTTTATACAAACTCCATACACTATGAATTTGCTGTGTGAAAAAAAATCACTGCCTTGGATTGTTTATTTAATTCCATTGCTTGTGAAGGAATCCCAACATTTTTGTTTTGACAATGAGTTGCATTGGATATGCAGTCACATCTCAGAGTTGCTTTTTTTTGTAGCTTCAGAGTACTGGAAATCTGAAAACATTGTTGTTTATTACTTGCAAATGTTGATATTATATGAATATTCCATAATTAAGAGACTTTTTTTTCCTCGGATCACAAGTAAATATGCTGATATTATAGCTCTTTTCTATCATAATTTGTCTGTTTTTATTTCACCAAACCACATTTATGTTGATGCTATGTGACTAAAATGTTTAGTAAATAACAGTATGATTCAATGCATTCTGGAACAATAAGTGATCAGTGCATGCTATGTTGGTGGAGTTCTTTCTCAGCAATTTGAAAATCAACTCACTAAGTGTCTTAAGCACTCAGAACTATCACACAAAGACTAAAAGACGACAATTCTTACAGCCTTGTCAGATCCAGCAGATTTGTAACAGCAGTAGGAAAAGGACCAACAATTGAAACTGCATAAACCTCCCT
Organism: Chamaelirium japonicum; assembly: GCA_947650365.1. Lineage (NCBI taxonomy): Eukaryota > Viridiplantae > Streptophyta > Magnoliopsida > Liliales > Melanthiaceae > Chamaelirium > Chamaelirium japonicum. The sequence goes on from OX393549.1 coordinate 25,879,612, forward strand.
GCAAATGAATATGAGCACAACATGAGCTATGTATTTGTATAGTTCATTCAAGAAAAACCGCATTCTTAGGTTTGAAGCCAGTATCCTTCCCAGAAATTCTTAGGTTTGAAGCTATGTATTTACACAATGAATCAACACAAACAAAATCCAGAAAAGAGAACTTCAGACCTTCGACGACGGGGTGAAGAAGACAGTTCGCACGACAGGATTCAGATCTTGGCCAGAGTGGGAGGATTCAGATTTTGGCCTACGCCGGGGTGCAGATCTTAGCTGGAGCACCGAGGTGGTTGATCATCGCCGGAGCTGAGGTGCTTCAGATCTTGGCCGGAGCGGTGCGGTGAAGAGGGCGGGGGTCGGCCGGCTTGTTCTTGGCCGGCGCGGTGAAGAGACCTCAGGCCCGGCTTGATCTTGGCGGTGGAGAGGGCGGGGGTGAGGAGGAGGGGAGAGCGAGATCGGGGTTAGAGAGAGAGGGGCCGGGGGTGAAGAGGGCGGGGCGCTTGATCGTGGCGGCGGTGGAGAGGGCTGGGGTGAGGAGGAGGGAAGGCGAGATCGGGGTCGAGGTGGTGCTGTGCCGACGAGGGATCGGGGTCGGGGTCGGGGTCGGGGTCGGGGTGCTGCGCCGGCGGGGGGGGGGGGGGGGGGGGGGGGTCGGGGCCGGCCGGAACTGCGGGATCGGGGCCGGCCGGAGCTGCGGGGTCGGGGACGGCCAGAGCTGCGGGGTCGGGGACGGCCGGAGCTACAGGGTCGGGGTCGGGGACGTGGCCGGAGCCGGCGGGGTGGCTCGACGGACGGGAGGGGGTCGAGGGGGGGCTCGACGGACAGGAGGGGGCCGGGGGGTCGGGAATGGGGTCAGTTTGGGGGTTAGAGAAAGAGAGGGTCAGCGAGAATTTTTGACCGTCCGATGGAAGAGAATCGGACGGTCAGCGGAAATTTTTTTCCCGCGAGAGCGCCCGTGACCGATTGTCAGCACCCGTGACTGATTTGCCAGCCGCCTGGATTTTCAGCCGCCCGATTGTCTTCAATCGGACGGTCAGCGACACCTGAAATTGCAGTGACAGCCCGTGAGCGAAGTTCGCCTCATTTCTCAACCGTCCGATAGAACTGAATCGGACGGTCAGCACAGTGTCGCGGAAGTTTTTTTACGGGACGTCCCATAGGTGAGCTGAACTGTATATCTATATAATATTTCACTACGAATGGATAAAGAGAGCCATTCGATACAAACATAAGAGGCGGTTAAAAAATTTGATGGCTAAGATCTCTATGCATTGGGTAGTTATACCCATCATTTTTCGTTCATGCCTACGAGTCCTGTGATCATATGCCAGGCCAGATACGCTTGCATTGTAATAGTTCCGGATGAATAGCAACGGTTCATGATGCTCTCTATCATTGGATTACAACGTTCCGGATGAATCGCAACGGTTCAGAAATAACAGTTCGGATTGCTGTCTTTTCTCTCTCTATCTCTCCATCTGTAGTCCGATCTCCACGTTCTCTCTCTCTCTCTCTCTCTCTCTCTCTCTCTCTCTCTCTCTCTCTCTCTCTCTCTCTCTCTCTCTCTCTCTCTCTCTCTCTCTCTCCAGCCCCACTCTCTCTACCGCCCCCACGATCCCATATCTCTACATCCCACGAACTCACTCCCCGCAGTTACGCCAACCCACCGATCTGTCTCTCCCCGTCAGTTCACCCTCCCTCCCTGATTCTCTCTCTCTCTCTCTTTCTCCCCCCATCAGTGAAGCCCCCTCCCCCCACACACAAGATCTCTCTCTCTCTCTCTCTGATTCTCTCTCTCCTTCTCCTTCTATAGCCCTCGAACCCCTGCCTCTACCCCCTCCTGCAGGCCGGGGGATCCCTCGACGCCCTCATCGGTGGCCTCCGCGTCGCTTGCAGGCCCGATCCGACCGAATCTCCCAGATCTGGTCCTCGCCGGGGAGCTCTGGTAGTGTTGCCGATGAAAATCAAGGTCAGGTCTGGTCGCGGTTGCCGGTGGAGCTCGAGGGCTGTGCTCACCGCTGGGCGCCAGGCCGGGACCATCTCGCATCCGAACCCGCACGGCCCTCGAGGTCGAGCCTCCTGCTCTCCTGTCAACCTCGAGCACCTCCGGCGACCTCGAGGAGGAGCAAGAGGGCTGCCGCTAGCCTGTCGAGTCAGGGCAAGGCGGATTGGGGATCTGTGCTACGGCAGGCCGGCCGTCTGTCCGTCCGTTGAAGAAGTTTCCCACCGTCCGCCCGTGCGTCGAAGCCGCTGCTCACCGTCCGTCGAAGCAGCAGTGAGGGTCGCACCAGCAGTCGGTGATGGGCTGGATCCAGACCCCTCCCCGATCTCCACAGGAAGCCTCTCTCTCTCTCTCTCTCTCTCTCTCTCTCTCTCTCTCTCTCTCTCTCTCTCTCTCTCTCTCTCTCTCGGTTTTGGCCGATGCAAGGAGTGGCCGGCGCGGAGCATAGAAGAGGAGCAGCAGCTCCAGTGAGGCTCGCACCAGCAGTAGGTGAGGGGATGGATCCATAACCCCTTGCCCGATCTCCTCAGGCAGATCCGTTGCCGGGGAGGGACTGGATCCAAATCCCCCTCCCCCGATCTCCTGCTCAGGCGAGGGTTGCACCAGCAGTCGGGGAGGGGCTGCATCCAGATCCCCCTCCCCCGATCTCCTACTCTGAGCATCTGGGGATCCTTAAGGTTCGCAGCTTCCCCCAGGTCCCCGGCACCCAGTTCCAGCGGCAGTGGCGACTTCAAGCTGAAGCATGACATCCAAAGCGGGGTGGCCGCCGGCGGTAGCATCTTTTATTGTTCTGTTATTCCTTTGGTTCTTATCTTTTAGGGTTCAATTCTATTGTGTTCCTTCTTCTTCCTCTAATTTTTATCTTTTTCCTCTTTTGCAGCAAGCCAGGAGTTTCGGTATTGTGACAATTGGACCCCTCGGAGATTTTCCCCGGGCTCAAAAAAGTAAGCATTACCTGTCATCGACCATTGAAATAGGAGTAAAACTGCAATAATGCAGTAATTTATTGAAGCTTATTTTGTGCTTTTGGTTTCATTGTTTGGTTATAGTTATAAGTTTGTGAATCTAAGTTTTTTGTTTCTAGGGCTGAACAACATTTTAAGCACATTCTAAGTCCGACTTCCCGGTGAGATCCGATCTGATCTCTATTCTAATTGAAAAAAAAAAAAAGAAAATTCTGATCTCTGTTCTCGATCTGATCTCAGTCCGGTGGCCCCTTCTCATCGTTATTATCATCCATTGGGGTTTTAGAGAAAGTGAGAGGAGCAGGATTTGCTATGTTATTTTTTCAGTTTTCTTCAAGCATTTTTGGATTTTTTTATGTACAGCCGAGATTAGGGGCCTCTTTGCTTATGTTAGTGTCGCCATGGGTGTACAACGAGCTGATAGTTGTTTTCACTAGCCATTAGATTCTGGAACTTCACGAATGTTTCTGTTTTTATCTATTGAACCACACAGGGGCCCCTTTGCATCTGGGAATTCCATCTTTTCATTTTCTGGAATGAAGGAAAACGTTTTCAAATTTTTTTCATGTAATACCAATTCCCATATTCTCAATTCCCATTTATGTTTTGATGGAGTATGGAGTGTATTTAGAGTAGTTTTGGAACAGATTTTTATATGTTTTAGTGTCTTATTTAAGATTTGATGCAATTAGCTTTTGGCAATGATCGACCTCGCTCCGGGCACTGACAAATCCCCGATCGGCCAAGGTAAAAACCCTAATCACTCATTTTCCCTTTAATAAAAATTCTTCCCTGAGGCTCACAGAACTGTGGAGAGAGAGAGTAAGAGAGAGAGAGAGAGAGAGAGAGAGAGAGAGAGAGAGAGAGAGAGAGTTTTGCTATTAGGTTTTTTTTTTCATCCAAATAGACATTTCAGTCACCAACCACGCCCTCTTTCTCAGCTACCAGCCCTCGCAGTCAGCTAAGACCCTCGATCCCGTGGTCTACCGTAGACCCACCGGTAAAACCCCCAAAACAAGAACTCAGTATTTCATCGAACACTTCGATTTCTCGAATCCAATTGTTTGCAAAACCGATCAGGAGAGGTGTACATATGTGGGATGATGGAGGAGGCCGAGGCGCCGGACGATCCAAGAGATCATGAGCGACGGAGCGTTGATCGGGATGCTGCACAAGATCGTCGAGGCGGTGTCGACCCACCTGAGGGACGGGGAGGCCGAGGTGGTGGCGGAACATGCCTGCTTAATGTCCTGCATCGACGATAGCATGCCGGTCATCGGGGAGATCCCGGGGGTCGAGGGGTGCTTCGTCGCAACCGAGCACAACTGTTGGGGCATCCTCAACGGCCCTACGACTGGCGCGTCCCTCGCCGAGCTCATCCTGACCGGCCGCTCCACCGCCGACCTTGCCCCCTTCAGCTCCTCTAGGTTTACCCAGAAGGGCTCAAGGCTGCATAAATAATGTGAATGGAAGTCTGTAACCTGTAATGTGTTCTGAAATAAAGTTTTATATTTCTACTACACAGTTGAAGTTTGTTTGGATTTCAATTCAGAGTTGATACATGTGGTTGGGTTGGTTGGTCATTGAAGCATGGTCCTTAATTTTTAGACAAATTATAAAAACATCCCCTGAGCTGTACCCCCGGCCCCCAATTTCACATTGGTCCCTTAATTTTTTTTTAGCAATATCCTAAAATGCCGTTCTTAATATGGCTAAATATGTTTTCTAAATATTATTTATGCCGACTAGGATGAAGATAGTTTGGTATGAAAATTAAGTTTGATGATTGAAATTTGACAGAACAAGGAACACCATTACTCCTTTATTGCTCCCATAGAGCACCTTGATCTACGCTTTGTGCTTCATGATCAATTGCTTCTCTTAGTCTGGATTAGAAATGTTCTTGATATCTGCAACAATATCCGGCTTCGATGTATATTAACAACAAAATCAGACTTTCTTTTAAAAAAGAACTCATCATTGTTTTAAAGAATGAGCCCAAATCCAACATAGAGTTGGATTAGCTCGGGTATTTGCATCAGATTTTAATTCCGGTAAGCTTTTAAAATTCGATAAGTATCTGGGTAGGATAATTTGATACATCAGATTTAGCAAAATTAATTTGGATTAGGCACCGGTATTGGCATTTTGAATCGGATTTTGAATTTGGTATTTTAAATCGAAAATCTGATTTCAAAATTGCCAATATTTAAAAATCCGATTCAAAATGCTCGGGTATTGGATCAAATTTCAAAATACCAATTCGTTACAAAAATACCAAGATTTCAAAATCTAATTCAAAATGCTCGGGTAATAGATCAGATTTCAAAATGCCAATTCGTTTCAAAAATACCGAGATTTAAAAATACAATTGGATGCCAAAATTTTAAAAATACCAATTTGATTTTTCATACTATTTTTTTAAGTTTAAAGGTGACTAATTATTGTCTTGCATCTTCACATAATGTGAATGCTCTCGCTGAATGTGGGCGCCCCTCCGAATGTTCGTGCCGACAGACATGACCATTACTACGGTTGTATTTTGTTCTTTTGCTTAAAATTAATTACTGAATCTGTTGATATAATTAGAATGTTCTATTTTGTTCCAAAGCATAATTTGCTGTTAATGGAGATCAAAGGCACTTTTGAAAGGAAACTGTATATTTGATGAAATGATCAACAGTTGGAGGGGGTCACCCAGAGAGGCAGCTCTGGGGGTCTCGGATTGTCTCCTTCAGCATGTTGCGCCCGATACGGCCGTTGCTGAACTAAATAACATAGAGCCTTGGTAATATGTATTAGCTCAGGATTTGACAGAACCATTAATATGTGTTTCCATTATTCTTTGATATATTAAAGTCATGGATCTGCATTTGTAATAGCTTCTAATTTTCTTTTTTATGTGTTTGTAATTGATCATGGATGGTATGGAGATGCTTGCCATTTTGAAGGGCTGAGTTGATCCTGATAGTTGAGAGAGAGAGAGTGAGAGAGAGAGAGAGAGAGGATCCCACGTACAATCCTTATTCAATGAAAAGCACAAACTTCATCAAGTCCAATAGTGATTGGCTCTTGGAATAATGTGGGTGCCCACGTTGAAAATGGACCTCGCGATCTAATGTGGGTGTGCACGCTGAACGTGGCCGTTGCCAAACTAAATTTGTCATCCCCGTCAGTGTTTTGATGTCGAATGTGGGCATTCCCACCGAATGTGGGTGCTGTAGAATGAATTTTGACTACCTCGCCGAATTTGGGCACATGCACCGAAAGTGTTTGACTAATAGGAGATTGTCACCGATGGGGTCGGGGTTGGGGTCATCGTGTTTCCGGGGAGGTCTCTCTCTCTCTCTCTCTCTCTCTCTCTCTCTCTCTCTCTCTCTCTCTCTCTCTCCAGTGCAGGTGCCGTCGCTGATCACCGAAGGAGGGAGGGGAACAGACTCAGCAGAGAAGGGGAAGAGTGTGCAAGGTGATCCCATGATAAAGTAATTTTACATCACTAAAACTAATTAAAATTTACATCATTAGAATTAAATATTGTCACCGTCATCAATATATTGTCACTGCTCTATAAATTTTTTGCAATTCCATCAAAATCTTTTGCGTGCACTCAAAATTTTTTGCCTCGAAATCTTTTGCCGCACTCAATATTTTCTTTCTACCCTCTAAATATTGTCACCTCCCACAAAAATATTTTTGACACCTTTTAAGTATTGTCACTTTCCTCAAAATGGTGTACTGGCCCTCGAAATCTTTTGCGTGCCGAGCGGCACGGGCATTACTAGTATATATATATATATATATATATATATATATATATATATATGTATATAGGGGCATGCTATGCTGCGGTACACTAGGAAGATCTCCTCAATCTTAGGATACTTAAGAATATAAAAAATCTTAAAGGATGAAAAATGTGCATTATGGGATATTGCTCAAAGATTTTATTTATATATATATATATATATATATATATATATATATATATATATATATATATATTTGGAAATATATATACATATTTCCAAATACGGGGTATAATTTGTAGCTTTTTACTTTCATCCTGCTGCAACCTCCACCACCACTTTACTAATACGGGGTATAATTTAAATCCCTCGTGTATAAGAATATCAAGCCTCCAAAATTTTCAGGCTTACAAGCCTAGTCCAAACTTAAAAGATTTTAGGAGTCCATCAAAATATTCCTTCCCCTCTCCCAAGAAATTTCCTTCTTATCATATCAATATTCTCTAATACCCATATGAAATAATAAAATGTGAGGTAATAGGATGGAATAGAAGAGTGAATAATATCATTCTGGCTAATTGGTACTTTTACCCAACATAATTGCTATTGTATCTACAGTGATTTCACAATATCTATTCGGCTAATTGATATTTTTATCAAACCAAATTGACATTCTTTCTGGAGATGAATCAATACTTTTGCTGGAGGGGTAACGGAGGAACAGCTTTGATATTTAAATGGTTGAAAAAGTCAATATTTTTGATTGGGGAGGACTTTCTGTAAAAAAGTGTCTCAGGAAGGGACTTTTCACTAAATCCAAATATGATACATCCTTTAGCGAATATACCATCTCCTACATTGATCTAACACAGTATCTCAAAAAAATAAAAAAAAAAAGACCATGAGCCTTCTATTTAACCACATGTCACCACTTTAATTATATACCACACGGCTTATGACAATTCTGGGATTCGATCCTGCGACTGCTGAGGAGAGAACGAGTGGGGTTAACCACTGGGATACAACCGAAGTTGTGGGAAAAAGTCAAGATTAGGCCCACCGCACATGATCTCCTAACGGCTTCAGATGTAGTAGCTGAGACAGCAAACAGTCTTATATACCAAAGATGAACGGGCACGGTTGGTACCTGGATGATTTTCCTTTATTAATTAGAGGAATGTGCTCTTTGCTGTTCGATCAGACTCATAGCATCTTCTCGTCATCCTGCAAGACGACACTACGTTGCTGCCTCACGTATGACGTACATGCCGAGCCAACGTCCCCCGACCGCCGTATCCGGCGGTCCAACTTGCCGGCCCAGCAAGGCGGCAGCCGGGCCCAACACCAAGAAGCTGCGGATAAACTTGGAAAAGAAGGGAGGTTTAATTACACTTTGCCCCCTATAGTTGAGCTCAAACACATTTAACCCCCTTGTAATTTATTTTGTTCCAAATCAGTACCCAAATTTGAAATGTTAGCACGATACCCCTCTTATCAACTACTTAATTTTCTTCTTTGATAATTTTTATCCAAAGCCCTTAACTTAGTTACCCCGAACCACGATAATAGTGGTTCGACCATTGACATCTATTATTTTATTCCTTTCGACGGTTCCAGATTGTTAAGATCTACATACCATAGGAGAATCCAAGAGCCGGGAGATCAAACGGGTGGGGACAGATGTCGATGGTTGGACCCCGAACCACAATGATTCCATGGTTCGGAGTGATTATTTCAAGTCATTTGTTTTTTTTGGTCAAACTAAATTGAAGAGGGTAAAATGTGATTTTTCAACTATATGGGAGTTAAGTCTGTTTGAGCTAAATTGCAGGGGGGCAAACCGTAATTTAAAAACAAATCGACGTGGGTCCCGCGCCAAAGATGAGGCACTGTCCGGTCTCCCTCCCCCCTCCCCCCCCCCCCCCCCACCCACCCACACCTTTTGTTGCACCTCCGACTTGCTCTGACGCTTTTATAGAGGAGTCGCCCGGATCCTCCCTCCGTCCATTCAACCACCCATGACGGTGCCATCAACGTCGGAAGGCCCGGCGAGGGCTCCCCTGCTGATAGCCCTCTGTTGCTGCTGCCTCGTGCTGCTGTTCCCGACGGTGGCGATCGGCGGTCGGGCGGGTCCGGCGTCCGGGACCAAGAGGAGGGCCGTGCTCGAGAATGGACTCGGCCGTACGCCTCAGATGGGGTACAGTCTCTTCCGCTGAAAGAGTAGCCGAACTGGGTACGTGCGACTGATGCGGCAACCGATCGCAACCGTTCGTTTGGCCTGCCGGTTGGGGCCGGAGTGCCGCCGGGCTGGGTGCAAGTCCGGTTGTGACCGGTCGCCGCGTCGGCCGTACGCATCTTCTTCTTCTCTCTCTTGTTCACTCCAATACTTTAGTGTTGTCTTTGTTTCCGGACTGAATATTGATGGATGGGTAACAGGTGGAACAGCTGGAATCACTTCAACTGCGGCATCAACGAGCAGCTGATTCGTGAAACAGGTTAGGCCTTGGGGTCGACAGTACTCTCTCTCTCTCTCTCTCTCTCTCTCTCTCTCTCTCTCTCTCTCTCTCTCCTCTGGTGTGTTGGTGAAAAGAGTCATGGTGGTGAGATCGAAAGGATCGTTTGTGGTGAAAGAGGTGACCAGATTAGGTTAAGGCGCGATCTGCGAGGATTTGTTTAGAGGAGGGCGGCTCAATGATTGAGTCATGCCACGTGGGTGGAGACGTCGGTCGTCAGGGTCACAGGTGGGTGCGCTTCCCCATGTTCAGTGTTCGGTGAGCGACGTGACAGAGACCCTACCAATCGACGTGTACAACGGTCGAGCCTGGCGTGACGTTCGATCCTCCTTGTTGGCCGGGGATCTACGGGCACAAACACTCACGTACGCCGTTGATGCACGTGCCGTTCCGGCACGAAATCTAAAGCTCAAAAGAGGAGCGGCGCACCCACCACCGACACACCCAGAAATTCCATAACCACCCATCCGCTCGGGGGCCACCCGCCGGTCCGGTGGTGGACCACTGCCGGTTGAATGCACTACACATTAGTTCAGATCTACTCCGGTCGGTCGGGCCGGTCGGTGGGCCTGGCATGCATCACAGCCGCACGCGGACGCTAGGTTACTGCGATTCACTTTTGGGTCACCAACCATTGTACGTCTGTGATGGGCACCGGGCCAGCGGACCGGAGGAGATCTAAACTCACTACACAAGTAACACAACTCATGAATTTTTTTGGGGAACTTAGTGAGAGGTTATTGACAAGAGATCTGTTTAACGGGAAGGACAGCCAACAAGATAATTTTGCATCAGTCCCTCCCCAAAAAGATACAAATAGAGCAAGTCACACACGTAACTATTATCCTTTTTAAAGGCCAAACTACCCTTAGTGCATGCCCCTCCATCCTTGTCGCTACAAGACTCAACCCACTGATTTGCTACAATGATTTCACTATAGCAAAAAAAAAATTTTGGGAACACAGTTTAACTAAAAAATAAATTGCTACAGTTATTTCACTGTAGCACAAGAGTAACAATCCGCAAAGATTGTTACTATACAAAAATTGTTACTCAATTAACAAAGATTGTTACTCTTTTGCTACAGTGATTTCACTGTAGCAAAAAAAAAAAAGAAAAACTATGACCAGATTTTTCGAGAAATTTTTTTTGCTAAAGTGATTTCACTGTAGCAAAAGAGTAACAATTTGCACAGATTGTTTCGTACTCAACAAGATTGTTACTCAATCTGCGTTACTCTTTTGCTACAGTGATTTCACTGTAGCAAAAGAGTAACAGTTTTCGAAGATTGTTACTCTTTTTGCTACAATGCTTGGCTCAGATCAGGGCCCACATGTACAACTAGTTACACATAGGAGTCTTACTCACATGTACAGCTGACAGCAAGGGTAAAATAGACATTTTTTTATCGGGAGGACCCTACGCTAATTATCCATGTTGGCTGTCTTTATCACTAAAATCGATATGTTAGAGGGACCTATCACACATTACCCCAATTTTTTTCAAGTCTCTTGTGATCAGGGACCGATGGAATCAGTGTCGTTCGACATGTGCGCAATCAGTTCGAGTGCGGCTCATTTATGGGGGTGCTTGTTATTGGACGGTTGTGATGTTGTCGAACCCCCAATCTAGAATATATTGGATTCGAGACGGTGATCCAAGCCGTGCAATGCGTGTTTTATTACATGTGTGACAACACTTGGGGTGCTCCAAAAAACTGATCTTATAGAGTGAAGAGAGCACACCAGACATATGAAAACATTGATCTATGCTCCCATTATCTATGTGGAACTATAATCGCTTAATGCCCACCCTCACACGGAGGGCGTTTCAACGGGGAATTGGGTATATGAAGATAAGGATCTCCGCTAGCTCCCATTACCGATGTGGAACTAACCGCTAAATGCCCGTCCTCACGCAGAGGGCATTTCAACTGGGACCTATGTACCCACACACGGAGGGCGAAGTTAGCGGGTACGGCAAGACCACTCAGGAGAGCTCCTAGAGCGTGCCCAGTTCTGATACCATGTGACAACCCCCAGAGTGCTCCAAAAGACCTACCTTATGGAGAAAGAAGAGCAAATCAAGTATATGAAGACAAGATCTTCGTTTTCATTATCGATATGATGTGGGACTAACCGCTCAAATAATATATTTGTTAGTGATAGTGTATAGCATTGAGATACAGATACCCGTAGATACCTGTATAGGATACCCCTTTTGGTTCTTTTCTTGTATCCATATATATTTGGCCCTTGGCCTAATGAGAAGGTTAATCCATTCTCCCAAAACCCTAGCCTCTCTCTCTCTCTTTTCCTCTCCATCCTCTCCATGCTAGGGATTGTCACATGGTATCAGAGCGCTCGATCCCGAGGACCTCCGACGAGATCTGATCCCCTGTTTCCTCCGTCGACCTCCTCTCCGACCGACGAGCTGTCCTCTCCAGATCTGAGATCCGGCAATCGATCCGTTTCTCCTCCAGATCTGAGACCCGACCGGACTGCTGTCCTCTCCTCCAGATCTGAGACCCGGCCGGACTGCTGTCCTCTCCAGATCTGAGATCAGTTTCTCCGAACTGCTGCCCTCTCCTCCAGATCTGAGACCCGGCGAGCCGTCGATCTACTTCATCCCGAGCTGCTGTCCTCTCCTCCAGATCTGAGACCCGGCGAGCCGTCGATCTACTTCATCCCGAGCGGCGAGCCGTCGATCTGCTTCATCCCGAGCTGCTTCGTCCGGCAGTCGATCGTCCGAGCTACTTCGTCCGACCGTCGACCACTCCAGATCTGAGATCCGGCAAGTCGTCCTCTCCGGCCGGCGACCCCTCCAGCTCCGACGTGAGATCCGATCTCCTCCCCTGCGATCAGATCTGCCCCAGATCTTCTCCAGATCTGATCTGTGGACGTCGATCTCCGATCTGCTCCGTTCTCTGTTCCCCGGATCTGCCGCTCCGACCGGATCTGCTACATTCTCTGTTCCCGGGATCTGCCGCTCCGACCAGATCTCCACCGGTACGATCGGGTCTCCTCTCGCTTTTGATTCGGCACGTAGCCCCTTGAGCTCCTCCACCTCGGTTCGGAGGGCAGTCCGGCCAGCATCAGTTATCACCCTTTGCTGAGCAGTGATAACTTCGTCTCGGGCGAAGTTGGCCTCATCGAGCTCCGCTCGGGCCTTACTCAGATTCTCTTGAAGAGCACGGCGGTTGTTCTCTGCATAGATCTCCATTAGAGCCGGACTCAAGTTGTTCTCCGGAGATCTGACCATCGCCAGATCGGCCTCCTCCTTTGGCGCCGCTGCCGAGCCAAGGGCTCACCGGATCTGGACCTCAGTCGTGGACCTCCGACAATGTCCGATCAGATCTGACTCGCAGCACCTCGTCGGACCCGGATCGACTCCGACCTCGCCGGATTCCTCTCTGTTTGCATTAACCCACTCCGGCACCGAGTGAGCCGCCATGACCGACTCTTCCAGCCACACTGGCGTCCCCGCTGCAATCCCGGCTACCTCTGCTTCTGGTCGTGATCGATTTGTGTGCACCCACTGCCACAAACCAGGTCACGTTGTCGCCACATGTTGGAAGCTACATCCCGAGAAGAGGCAGATACCTCGGAGACGTGGTCGACCCGATGGCTCTACTGCTGCTACTGCTACTGCTCGGTTTTCTCCTCGTACGGTTCCATCATCATCTGACGCTACTCAGCTCCTTCAGCAGCAGCTTGCACAGCTTCAGTTCCGCCTAGACCGGCAGGCGAGCTTCAGCTCCGCCGAGGCTTCCAGCGCTTTCAGTTCCTCTGCTCACTTAGCCACTCCCGGTACCTTCGACATTTGGATTCTGGACTCTGGGGCCTCCCATCACATGATTTCCAATGCTTCCTTGCTTACCGACTGCCGACCGGCATCGCACATCCCATCGATACACACTGCAGATGGCTCTTCTTTAGCCATCTCACAGTGTGGATCGATCACCGTCACTACAGAACCGAGTGGTCGTCTCTCTTTACCCAATGTGTTGCATGTACCCCAGCTTCGCATGCAGCTCATCTCCATTAGCAGTCTTTGTGACTCTGGCTATGTTGTGACCTTCTCCCCTTCTTCTTGTGTTGTGCAGGATCCACGTACCGGACGGGTGATTGGCACTGGTCGTAGGTCAGGCGGGCTGTATCATCTCGAGCATCTCCACCTTTCCCTCATTCCACCTTCTGGTGTCTGTAGTTTAGTTTCTTCCGATACCGACCTATGGCACCGAAGACTAGGCCACATTTCTGAGTCTCGCCTTAAGAGCTTACTCCAGACTGGAGCTCTAGGTCGTTGCTCTTCTTCTTCTTTATCTGCATGTATCGGTTGTAAGCTTGCCAAAGCTACAACTTTACCTTTTCCTTCTAGTATCTCTCAGAGTTCTGCTCCCTTTGACTTAGTACACTCTGATTTCTGGGGCCCTGCACCTCTTCCTTCGATGTGTAGCTATCGCTATTATATCTCTTTCATCGATGACTTCAGCCGATACACTTGGGTTTACCTTCTTCAACACCGCTCTGAGGTTCCTCAGGTCTACCAGATTTTTACCTCGATGGTTCACACACAGTTCGGTTGTCGGATTAAGACTTTTCGGTCTGATTGCGCCCTCGAGTATCTCTCTACTGCTATGCGGACACTCCTTCAGTCCCATGGGACCTTATTCCAGCACTCCTGTCCTCACACACATGAGCAAAACGAAGTAGCCGAGCGGAAGCACCGTCATATCCTTGAGACGACGCGTGCTCTTCTTCTCTCTGCTTCCGTTCCACGTACTTTCTGGGCTGAGGCTGTGTTGACATCAGTCAACCTCATCAACATCACCCCTTCTTCTATCTTCCCGGGTGGTGTATCTCCCCACGAGCGTCTTTTCTCTTCTACCCCTGACTACAGTATGCTTCGTACCTTTGGGTGCACCTGTTTCGTTCTCCTTCCATCCCATGAGCGCACGAAGCTGTCCGAACGAGCAGTTAAATGCATCCTCCTTGGCATCAGCGCCGAGCACAAGGGTTATCATTGCTATGACCCCTTGACTCGTCGTCTTCGTATCTCTCGACACGTCTCATTCGTCGAGGATGCTCCTTACTACTCCTCTACAGCTCAGGATCTCACCTTCTTGGAGACTCCTATCACCCTATCTCCGACTCTCGAGCCCATTCTATCACCCCTTTCATCCAGCTCCACTTCCCCCCTTGCTTCTAGTGATTCTTCCACGGAGTCTTCCTCCGTCCCCTCCTCTCCTCCATCACCGATTTCTTCCGTAGGTCTTCCTCACACTCCCGACGTCCATGGTACTCCGCCTGCTACGCCCAGTCAGACGTCATCGGTCGTGGATCCTCGCCCGCCGCCCCACTACCCTCAGCGCGAGCACCACCCACTTGATCGCTTCAGCTTTAGCTCTGGCCCACCTGACCGTTTTGGCTTTGCCACTGTCACCTCCTACTCGCCTCAGTTTACAGCCTTTCTTGCAGCCCTTCACACAGACCAGGAGCCTCGGTCGTACCAGGAGGCCGTCCAGTCCCCTTAGTGGCGACAGGCTATGAGCGAGGAATTTCAGGCATTTGAGCAGACTCAGACTTGGGATATAGTTCCCCTTCTTGTTGGTATTGAGCCTGTCAGTTGCCGGTGGGTCTACAAGGTCAAGCGACGGCCTGATGGTTCCATCGAGCGGCACAAGGCTCGGTTGGTGGCTCGTGGCTTCACTCAGGCTTACGGCATAGACTACGAGGAGACTTTCGCACCTGTAGCTCAGATGACCTCCGTTCGTGCACTTCTGGCAGTTGCAGCAGTCCGTCGATGGCCTCTTCTCCAGATGGACGTGAAGAATGCCTTTCTCCATAGTGATCTTTCAGAGGTCGTCTACATGCAGCCACCCCCTGGTTTGCATACTCCTCCCCAGCATGTCTGTCGCCTCCGTCGAGCTATCTACAGGCTCAAGCAAGCCTCTCGAGCTTGGTTTGAGTGCTTCCGACGAGCCGTCACCGAGATCGGCTACATTGAGAGCTCGCAGGACCACTCACTTTTTGTACGGTCATCTCCTTAGGGCAGGGCAATTCTCCTATTATACGTCGATGACATGATCATCACAGGTGATGACTCAGCTGCCATCACTTTCCTTCAGCAGCATCTTCGGCGTCGGTTCCAGATGAAGGATTTAGGTCCTCTTCAGTACTTCCTTGGGCTAGAGATCGCCCACAGTGAGCGAGGGATTCTGCTATCTCAGCAGAAGTACACAGCCGACATCCTCAGTCGAGCTGCACTTTCCGATGATCGCTCCGCTGTCACCCCTCTCGAGCTTCACGTGAAGCTTCGTCCCACCGATGGTGAGCCTCTCTCAGATCCTACTCGGTACCGACAGATCGTTGGCCAGTTGGTTTATCTCTGCATCACCAGGCCCGACATTGCTCACGCCGTTAGCATCATCAGCCAGTTTGTTGAAGCCCCTCGCTCTGCTCACTATGCTGCCCTTCTTCGGCTTCTTCGTTATCTCCGAGGCACCATCACCCGGTCGCTCCTCCTATCATCAACTTCTCCTCTGGTCCTGCGTGCCTACTCGGATGCCGACTGGGCTGGTGATCCGACCACTCGTCGATCGACTACCGGCTATTGCCTATTTCTTGGAGATTCTCTTATCTCATGGCACAGCAAGAAGCAGAGCGTTGTCTCTCTCTCCAGTACTGAAGCAGAGTTTCGAGCCATGGCCTCTACTACCAAAGAGATCGTTCACTTGCGACGACTTCTTGGAGATCTAGGAGTTCAGATATCTGAACCTACAGCCCTTCACTGTGACAATCGGAGTGCTATACAGATTGTCACCAACCCGGTCTTTCACGAGAGGACGAAACACATCGAGCTCGATTGCTACTACTCTCGCTAGGAGTATGAGGCTGGGACCATCTCTCTCCCTTTTGTTTCCTCCGGAGAACAGATTGCCGACTTCTTCACGAAGTCACATCCTGCTCCGCGCTTTCAGTTTTTGCTTAGCAAACTCATGGTGCATGACCCACCTTGAGTTTGAGGGGGGCTGTTAGTGATAGTGTATAGCATTGAGATACAGATACCCATAGATACCTATATAGGATACCCCTTTTGGTTCTTTTCTTGTATCCATATATATTTGGCCCTTGGCCTAATGAGAAGGTTAATCCATTCTCCCAAAACCCTAGCCTCTCTCTCTCTCTTTTCCTCTCCATCCTCTCCATGCTAGGGATTGTCACAATATTCATGAAAGTGTGAGACTCGAGCGATGCTCCGGAAAAGTACAAAATTAGATAGCGTGAAAATCCGGGGCGCACGTGAGAAGTGACGGTGGCGGAGGTGGTGGTCAAGCAGCGATTGACGATCGGAGACGGGTGGTTGGTTTCTTTCTAATCGTCATCAGTCTGAAGGCAATGTAAAGTGCTACATATTCGTAAACGAGTTATTTGGCAATGGCGGGCTCTGATCAGATCATAGTCTATGGTTGTGAATCACAATGGGAGCTTTTCCTGATCTAAGATCCAGCTCCATGACGGCCCTCTTCCGAGCTAGCTGGCCCCCGACTGTAATTGAGTCACGTCAATTTGTATAACAAAGTTTGTACAAACTGTTTGGTTGAATAACATATTCCAATGAAGAAGCCCCTAGCTTGTTTGATCAAAGTATGTAGTTGGGCTACTTTTTGCACCTGTCAATTTAAACTTCTTCAATGGGCAAGGATATTGTTGTTATCCGAGTTTGAGAGTGATTCATTCAGAGCTTCAAGTTCGGTATCTCGGTCAGAGCTTCGATTCGGTGCAATGGATAATATTGAATATGTTGAACATGAAGTTCTAGGTAGAGAAGTTCGATGGGAAGATCAATTTTGACTTGTGCTGGATTCGATCAAGTCAAGGATGCACTGATCCAATCAGGGTTGCACAAGATATTGAAGGGTTTAAATATTGTGTGACAATGGCTGGAAGAAATTTGATCTTAAAGTCTCAAGTGGAATACAGACGTTTCTTGCAAAGTGTGCATTATCAAACATGGTACGTGAATTTTCAACAACGAAACTTTGGGCAAAGTTTGAAGCTTGTACGTGACATGGTGCTCAGTAATAGGTTGTATATGAAGCAGAAGTTGTTCATATTACAAATGAAAGAAGGTATATATGTGGATTAATGAGTGTCTGAGTACTTTTAATTAGTTGATCTAAGAAGTATTGAATGTCTGTGAAGACATGAAGGAAGAGGAAAATGCATTACTTCAATTCTTTTGGGTTTGTTTCCCTCGTGTTTAAAGCATTTGAAGATAATGTTATTGTATGGGAGAACTCCATTAATTTGGAGGATGTTATTGGAGTACTTTCAAGCGGATTGCGAATGAAGGAGGCAAATATTAGTAATGGAAGTCAAGCAATAGGCCTGGTGGTAAAAGGGGGGTTGAAGAAGAAGAAGAAGCAATATTTTTGTTAGAATTATGAGTAATACTGCTACTATAAAAGTCAATGCGAAAGGAAAGATAATAGAGCATGTTCGGAAAAATAGCTCCAAGTCAGTCAAAGGCAAGGCAATTAGTGACATTGATGATGACACTAATATAGTTTTGTAAGGGAATCCTAAAGACTGATATGCTTTGGTGGCTACTTGTGATGAAAAAGCATACCAAGACTTGGTACTATATAGCGGGGGCCACACAGAGCATGGTTCAACAAGTATATAAGGTATGAGATGGCAAGATGACGATGGACGATGGCTCTAAGTTGCTGATATAAGGAGTTGAAGATATTTAACGGGTCAGTTCAAACAGTTAAAGGAGTTCGTTATATCTATATAACATGGCACGGCGGTCTACATGATGACTAGACAAAATGAAACAACTTGCTGACTAGACAAAAATGAACGGATAGATTTGATCATCATCTCTTGATCTAACCATAGAGTGGGACTCATCCCTTCACTTCTTCACAAGGGAAGTCCCTCAATTAATACAGAATTAATTGGCTCACAAAGAAGGCAACCCAATCACCGAAAATCCCTCACGAAAATCACTCTCAAATCTCAATTAATATAAGAATATTTAGAGTAAATTACCCTTTGCCCCCTAAAGTTTAGCTTAAAAACACTAAACCCTCTTATAGCTATAAAACAACATTTTGCCCCCTCCAATTCAGTTTCGATCAGATAAAAATTACCAAACAAGGAAATTATGTAGTTGACAAAAGGGTGCATTGTGCTAACATTTCAAACTTTAGGGAGCGATTTGGAACAAAATAAACTACATGGGAGTTAAGTGATTTTGAGCAAAACTACAGAGGGGCAAAGTGTAATTTATCCTAATCTTTGGGAAATTTTATTCATACCCCAAAAATCTGTAACTAGCCCCGTCTCCCTATCAACCCTTTAATACCAACATTGTCCTTTTCTTTTGTACCCCAAACCTCAAAGCACTAACTTAGCATATTTTGTACCCCCAACCCAACCCAACCCAACCCAAGGTCTGTTTGAACTTCCATAGCCCTAGCCTAATCTGTCGGGTTGGCCAGGTTGATCAGGTTGTGAGGAATGGGTTGATCGGCCTCAATATGGTAGAGGAGAAATAATTCGGATTGGGCTCGGGTTGGGTTCAGGTTAGCCCGCCCAAATTTGGGTTGGGTTCGGGTTGGGTTCCGGTTGGCCCGCCCAAGTTGCAGCCCTACGTCTGCCTTCAAGTAGGGGTGGCAATGGGTCGGGTCGGGTTGAGACATAGGTATACCGAACCCTACCCGTTTAATAAACGGGTCAAAAACTTAAACCCAAACCCGACCCAACCAGTTTAACCCGTTTATTAAACGGGTCGGGTCGGGTCTGGTCG
Organism: Chamaelirium japonicum; assembly: GCA_947650365.1. NCBI lineage: Eukaryota > Viridiplantae > Streptophyta > Magnoliopsida > Liliales > Melanthiaceae > Chamaelirium > Chamaelirium japonicum. The sequence goes on from OX393549.1 coordinate 25,898,657, forward strand.
GGTTGGCTACCAAAACGGCCCGGTGATTTAGTTATTTCACTCACGGCCAACATACCCACCATTTAGGCCCGGCCCATTATGAAAACAAAATAAATAAAAAAAATGCCCCATTTAGAATTTTCACCTTAGGCCTCAATTTGTATCGAGACGGCCCTGCTCTCTCTCTCTCTCTCTCTCTCTCTCCTCTCTCTCTCTCTCTCTCTCTCTCTCTCTCTCTCTCTCTCTCTCTCTCTCTCTCTATTTCTCTCTCTCTCCCCTGGGGTAGCGGAGTTGGGGGGTTGGTTGGTCGCACCGAAGGCTCCTGCTTTGTGCCAATCGGCACGGGCATGCCGAAGGCGGTCAGGTGTATTGTCGTCGCATACGACGGTGAATGTGATGATGCCCGGGGGGTGTGTTGCCGCCGAAGGCGGCCCGCTGCAGTGCCGACAGGCACGGGCATGCACTAGTATATATATGTTTCGGGTATGAGAAGTAATTTGATTTCCCTTTCTGAATTATATTCTCTCGGGCACAAGTTCATCAGTCAATGTGGATGGAGTTATGAACGCCGATCTGAGATGGTAATTCAATGATCATGATAGAAGCCTTAAGTAGAGAAATATACAATATTGGTGGGAGGATAGCTTCAAGTGTATAGGGTTCGGTACCAAATAAGACTGTAAGTGGAGCGATCTTGGGTGCAACATGATTGATTAAGAAGTGGGTTTCAGTGGTCGGGTTCAAGTTTTCTTAGACTTGATCAATTACTAGGCACGATGATTGGGCACACACTATGGGTACAAATGTGGCAATAATGATAAGTATGAGAAGTTCACAGATTCTCGGAACAGGTCAAGGACATGACAGATGGAGTCTTCATATGGTTTTTTTCTATTTGGCTTGTATTTAAAAGTCAAGATGGGGATTGTTATCCAATGCCTTTTAAGATAAGAGGGGGAGGGGGGGCGTAGAGATAAATATGTGGGGATGTAGTCGTTTCCCATAAGGACACAAACTTATCATTAGAGAGAGAGAGAGAGAGAGAGAGAGAGAGAGAGAGAGAGAGAGAGAGAGAGAGAGAGAGAGAGAGAGAGAGAGAGAGAGAGAGAGAGAGAGAGAGGAGAGAGAGAGAGAGAGAGAGAGAGAGTCTTCTCATCGACTTTGCTCACTGGATCTTAAGTTTCTTCTGGTATTCTTCTTGGTGCTCTTTCTTGTGCCGGATTCTCTTTGCATCGTTTCCTGTAGTGATACTCAGTGATCTTTAGATCTCAAGGTTTTCTATTTTAGTTGTTTTGAGAGGGTTTTATGTAAGGGAGGTGAGGTTCAAAATATTATAGCCTTGTAAAATCTCATAACAGTGAATTTCCATATCGTTGTTGCCGAAGTTTGGTGTGCTTGTGTGTGTGTTTAGTTGTGTTGGATTTCTCTGTGGTGTGATCGACATACTTCGATCGTCTACAACTTAGTGTTTGCTTCCGTTGTTCAACAGAGATAGCATAATTATAACAAAAATAAGTAAGGAAGGGAGTCATAAGGGAGTCATATGTACCATTTTTGCGACTGAAGTCTGAGATACTGTGTTAAAACGGATTCAACAAGAAAAATGTGAGAAAGTATATATGGTCTCGACAAGAAATCATCCAAACTAGTTTTTCATCAAAAGGTCAAAAATTTTACCAAAAGTATTAATAAACTAGTGCATGCCCATGCCTGTCGGCACTGCAGTGGGCCACCTTCGGTGGCAACACACCTGAACGTCTTCGGTAATAAAACACTTTCGACGACAACACCAGTATTCATAGGGACACCCATTTCCTTGCATGTGCCGATTGGCACACGAAGCGGGCGCTTTTGTCGTGATTTAACTCCCTCTCCCCCTATAATCGATCAATCACATCGGCGGCAATACATATATATGTCGGCACTGCAGCGGGCCGCCTTCGGCGGTAACATACCTGAATGCTTTCGGGAACAAAACACTTTCGACGACAACTATATTTCCTCGCACATGCCAATTGGCACGAAGCTGGCGCCTTCGGCGCTACCAACTCCCCCTCCCCCTATAATCGATCAAAAAGTGGGTTGCAATCCATTCAATGTTTCGCCGTGAGAGGAAAATAATTTGCAGATGTTCGCAAAAAGATAGATTCTTGTGAAAACATGTTTTTCAGAGAGCTCCACATTTCCCCACAAATAAAATGTCTAAATTTGGAGAAAAAAAAAGTTACTATTCCTTTTCTTTACTATAGTTTCACCAACGAATGCTTAGCTATCTAATAGATCTAACCTTTCACTGTTCAGTCAAGTACACCCACAAGGGGTTAGGAGAGTTGGCAAAACAACTGATGTTTTGGTGAGGTGGATGTGGGTTCAACTCCTCCCCTCGATTTACCCTGGAGTGAAGTGGGAATTACTAGGTAGGTCAGGTTTCACTTCCAGAGGGATTAGTTCGAGCCTGAAGTGGGCCATTGCCCAAAAGGTTTCGGGACACCCGCCGATGTCAACAAAAAAAAAGAAAGAATTATGCATTGGCTATTGTTGTGTACGAAAGGCTTCTTTTAGATTATGAACTTACAATAAAAAACCATGAACCACATAGCGAAGCCCTTTCACCTGAATCTGTGTAACTGGCCCTCCTCTCCACTCCTTTCTCTTCTTCTTTTATATTATTATTTATTCTAATCTACAGGCTGGGGTATAGGACGAACACCCCCTCATTCACTGAGAGGGATTTTTCTAAAAAATAAAAAACCATGAAAACAAAGCGTTTTACATGATACTATTGGACATAATTACAATTTCAGTATTTAGACCTTTTGTTTATATGCTATTAAGTGTAATGTGTATGAATATATTATTTTTCCAATTGCCTCTTCTTTTTTTCTGGACGACTTAGCCGATGCCATGGTGTCAAGCGGGCTTGCCGCACTGGGGTATCAGTACATCAATCTAGGTCTTTCTCTCCCCACTTATATCTCGATAACTACTTTGTTTTAATTTGTGTACTGATTATATGTTTTCTTCTTGATTATTTGATTTTACCAGATGATTGCTGGGGTGAACAAAATAGGGACTCGCAGGTGAACCTCTAATCTGTTGCCTTTCTCAATTCTCCTCTTTGTCCGCATATATATTTGAATTGCGTTAAGGTCTATTTGGATACGCTCTGGATCCAGGATTCTTGGAGCCCAGAATTCTTAAAAAAGGCAAATAACCTATTTGGATACAACCGGATCCCAAAGGACGTTTCTTCATAGAGCCCAAAACATGCTAGTTCGAGCCATTTTATCGGAGCCCAAAATCTGGCTCTGGGCTCCGAGCTCTATTTTGGAATTCTGAGATTCTAGGCTCCAAGAATCCAATAATCCCAAAAACAAGGGCTCTAGAGTCTAGAGCCTCGATTTTGGGATCCAGCAAAATGTCTCCCAGGAGCACGTTTTGGGCTCTCCGAAGAAACGTTTTTTATGATCTAGTTGTATCCAAAAAATACTCTGTCTTTTTTTATAGATTATGGGCTCCCAGAATCCAAAATCTGGAGCGTATCCAAATAAGCCCTTAGTTACCGAAGAAGTATTAGAACTTAGATGGCTAATTGGGTCTGCATTATAAGTCTGTAGTTCTTGCTAACCACCCCTCTCACACATAACCTATGACACAGAAATGCTGGAAAAAAATTTTGGACACTTTTTTAGAGTGGTCTTCCTCATCCTTGTTTGCCACTTTAAAGCTTGTTAGTCCTCGAAAGAACTAGCTAGGAACCCATGTGATGCAAAACAATGCAGGTGGATAGGAAATCAGTAGTTTAATTGTACTAGCAGTGTTTCACTATAAATTAAAAGTTTCAGGTAGGAAATATCATTCAAGCCATCAGCAGGGAATAATGGGTTTTAAAAGAAACTACTAGCATCAGGCAATTTGATCCCAGTTCTAAGAATTACAATAAATAATGCTTAACTTAAAAGGCAAGAGTCCGTCCCGCAATATCAAATGCTAATGAACTTAACAGGAAGGTGGGGACGCACAACCTCACGAAGGTGGACAGCAGTCGACACAAATAAGATACTGGAGACCCGATTAATGGAATTCGAAAAAACCCTACTGGGAGGAGATGTACTTACTGAGGGGCACGTGGAGCTTCAGGGGCCTCGGAGGGAGGCAGAGGAGGTGTAGAAAGCTCGGGCGGAGTCGGGATCGGTGCAAACAGGATGAGGACGGTGACGTCGGCTGCACGGGTGTGTCCGGATGTCGAGGTAGTCGCCTTCGTTCTTGATCAAGCCGTGGTCGATGCCTGGGTTGACCATGAGGGCATACCGAGGCGAGCTGAGGACGCGGATCCGAGCCGGAAGATTGGGGAAGGGGCTCCGGCTATGGTGCGGGTGGAGAGCGGGGTCAACGGGGAGGGAGGGCCTGGGGCATTGGGTGGCAGGGAGAAGGGGCGGGGCTAGGGTTGCAGGGTCACGAGGGAGACGGGCAAGGGGAGGGGTCTGGACGTGGGGTCGCAGGGACGAGGGGCGGGTGCCGAGGCTGCGGGTCGCAAGGAGGAGGGGGCGGGACCAGGGCTGCGGGGTCGCAGGGAGGAGGGACTGGGGCTACGGGGTCGCCGGGAGGGGGGGTTGGGGTGGCTGGGCGGGAGGACGGGAGGGAAGAGGAGGGGTGCGGGGTGCGGGGCAGACGGGAGGAGAGGGCACTGGGGATACAAGGAGAAGGAGGGGAGACGGGACCGGCCTGCGGGAAGAGAGGGAGATCAGGAGGAGAGGGGGAAGGGGGTTGGGCTAGGGTTTCACACACCTAGCACAAACTTAGGGTTTCAAACACCTAGGGTTTGGGGTCGGGTTCCCCACGCCTCACCCTGTTGTCACTCAACACAAAATGGAGAAACAAATTTTTTATTTCATTATTCAGTACCTCCAAAGGAACAGGGGGGGGGGGGGGGCTTATATAGGCTTACAACGACTAACCCAAATGGCCGACAAGCGAGGTGGGACTAAATGCAAAGCAGGAAAAAAAAAGATAAAATAAATGAGAACAACTGGGGTTGGTCCTGATTAGTCGATCACAATGACAAACTCATATGTCGCCTCCTGTGCTAGTACACACACCATGGGCTTGGCTCGAAGTCGATGTCCACATCACCATGTCATGCAGTAAAGTCTACTTCCTTCTTTCCTTTCCAACAACCCAATTGCCAGTAGAACTGTCACTGCTAGTCTGGTTTGTTCCTTTTCTAGAGGGGTTGTAGTTATCTTCTAAAGGGCTCGTTGGCTGAAGCTTGCAGAAAAGTGTGAGGAACACATTTGTTCAATTCGTACCTTAAATTCAAAAACTTAACCAACAATTTACCCTGTTAGGCATAGATTAAGATTGTTTTCCATGAGGGTAATAACCCAAAATATGTATACAAATGGGGGTAAGTTCACCATATACAAGAGTGCATCAACTACCCTAAACAACAATATATACAAGTGTCTCTAACACCCCCCTAAAACTCACGACGGGTGAATCACAGAGAATTTACCAAGCAAATACTGAATGTATGAACCTTGGTGAAGAAATCTATGAGCTACTCAGTAGCGGAGACATAAGGAATGGATAGAGGAGCATGGTAGAAATGGCGGATGAAGTGATGGTCAACTTCTACGTGTTTCGTTCGTTCATGAAAGACCAGATCGGTGGCTATTGAAAATATCACTCTGATTGCCACAGTGAAGTGAAGGAGTATGGAATGCAATACCCAAATCAGAGATGAGATGCCGTAGCCAAATGACCTCTGCACTAGTTTGGGACATTTCACAATACTCAGCCCAGTACTTGAATGGGAGACTATCTTTTGCTTCTTGCACTTCCAAAAATCAAAGTTTGTCAAGAATGACGTAGAAGCCGATAGTAGATCGACGGTTAATGGGATCACCTGCCCAGTTAGCATCCCCATAGACACGAAGCTCCAAAGCAAGAGAAGCAGAGAAGAGGAAGAAGCAAGTGATCATCCCACGAAGGTAGCGAAGGATACTTATGTCGCATAGTGAACATAGTGAGGCACACTGACAAACTGGCTCACTATACAAACTACAAGCGCAATATCGGTCTTGAAGATGGTCGAGTAAACGAGACTGTCTACAAGCTATCAATACCTCAAGGGATTAGAATGTGGCTCACTATCAATCGGACGAAGCTTCATGTGGGCTCCATCGGTGTATCAGTGGTGCAAAAGTCACTTAGGCAGGCACGACTAATTAGATCAGAGGTGAACTTATGTTGAGAAGACAGTACCCTCGAGAAAAAAATTCAACATCAATACCCAAGAAGTAACGTAGAGTGCCAAGGTCCTTTATCTCAAACTGACGTTGGAGGTGCTGATTTAGACGATCAATGGAATCAATAACATCAATGGTGATGATCATGTCGTCGACATAGAATAGAAGAACCATCAGATCCTGAGGAGATCGCTGTGTGAGTAAGGCACAATCATAATAGCTCTCGGTGAAGCAAACCTCAAGAAATACATGACGAAAATACTTAAACCATGACCGTGTAGCCTGCTTGAGTCCATAAATAGCTCGACAAAAATAACAAACTATACCGAGGGATGGAAAAGGCCTGGAAGAGGCTGCATGTAAACCTCCTTAACAAAATCGCCATGAAGAAAGGAATTATGCACATTTATCTAGTAGAACGGCCATCTCTATACTACATCAACAGCAATCAGGGTACGAATATATATCATCTTTGTTCTAGGGGAATGGTCTCATCAGAGTCGACTCCATGCTTCTGCAAAAACCCATGAGCAAAAAGGTGTGCTTTGTGGTGCTCCAGCTAGCCATGAAAGTGAGTCTTCACCTTGTAGATCCACCGACAGCTAGTAGGATCTTTCCCTAGAGGTAGGCGAAGAAAGACCCAAGTGTGAATTTGCTAGAGAACATGAAGCTCTTCTGACATAGTTGTCTGCCACTTTCGTATCTACACTGCCTCACGATAAGATTGAGGCTCCCAATGTGAATGGATGGCTGAAAAAAAACATTAAAACTTGGGGGAGTAGTAGTGAGTTGTAATCCAACAAAAGTGATCAGGAGCATGTCGATTAGGACGCTCAGGGTAGCGGTGCGGAGAAGTTGAAATATCCACAAGTAGTCCATAAGGACCTAGTGACAAGGAAGCAGATCAGCGGGAGCATATGAACTCTTAGATGGAACACCAGGAGTGGCATAAGGTTTCGTAGAGGTCGAGGTACTATTAATGAGCACAACTGGAGAGACATAGGACTAAGGAGGCACACGATAACGACACGAGTAGACCTGATCAACAGGAGGCTTCTAAGAAGCATAAGAAACACTGGAGTTGAGGAGGAAGAAGGCTCAGAGTTTGTCTTTGGAGTAGTTGGAGAAATAGGGGGAAGGGGTCTAAGGCAACATGAAGAAGACAATGAATCAGGAGAGGAATAATCAACAAAAGAGATATCTTGAGTAAAATAGGACCCTTCATAGGGGTTGTAGCAATAATAACCCTTGTTTTCAGATCCACAACCAAGGATAACACACTGAGCTGCATAAGGAGAGAGCTTGCAGGTGTGCTCAACAGGGGGAAAGAGAACAAAACGCATGCACCTGAAAGTGCGAACGTCACCGTAGGTAGGAGTAGAGTAGAGATGCTCATAGGGAGTGTCTAACTAACATGGACTACGGGGTGCAGTTGATGAGGTAGATGGCGGTAAGAACAACCTCAACCTAGAACGTATGCGAACAGACACGAAAAAGAGGAGAGTATGTGGCGATGTTTTCTCTCAAAACACTTTTATGAGAAGGCGCGTGTAGGGATATGACTGCTAAGGAAGGGTTCTATAAGACAAAAGAACATCATGAACCTCCAAAGAGAGATACTGATGAGTGCCATTGGAGCAGAACACCCTAATGGAGTGGTGGAATTGAGTTTGGACTATAACAACAAAGTCGTGATACACTCGACAAACATCTGAACGACGATGCATAAGATAGACCAAAGTGTATCACGAGAAACCGTCAACAAAGTAAACAAATTAAGCTGCCTATAGAAAGTAAAGGTGCAGGACTCCAAATATCAGAGTGAACTAAATCAAAATGGGCCAAAGACTAAGTGCCACTAGTCGAAAAGGGAAGGACCATATGCGTTGCCAACCTGTAGCCCGCACATATTAACAAAGGAAAAAAAGACCCTAGACCCAAAATGCCTAAACAAAACATAGATTGAAGGTGACACGATGACACATAACCTAATAGATAGTGCAAAAGTTGGACGAAGACAAGAGAATGACACTACAACCAAAACTAACGGATGTGGGGGTGGAAAAAAATGGAACATATAGATGCTCCAACTGTTAAAGTCTCCCAACTCTATGCCAAACCCCAATCTTTAGGTTTGTATACAGATCCTACACAACACAAGAGGGAGAGAAGGACGACGACTCGGTCAAGGGCTATGAGGACATCCTTGGAGAGGTTGTAGCAGTAACCTGAGTCGAGGTGCGAAGTTGATCAGTTAAGGGGCGTGACTACTTCTTCAACGACTTGGTTAATGTCTCCTTTATTTGTCCAAGGCATCAGTAGTACACAAAAAGGAGGTCGGGAACTGTACTGGAATCCGAGCTGAGGGCGCAAAACAACAGACACCAAACCCACCTCTGATCCAAAACTGGAAGACATGCAAAAGCTAGCTAGGGTGCGATGTACGATGTGTGCAAGCTAGGCCTGTCAATTAGGCCCTCCAAGAAGGGCACCTGGCCCGGCCAGACCCATCAAAGCCCGTCCAAAATCCGGCCCGACCAAAGCCCGGTCCGGCCCGGCCCTTCATTTTCAGTTACCGGGTCAAGCCCGGGCTTAGTGTTTGCCAACCCAGCCCGGCCCAACTACAGTATATAAATATATAATTATTATATATAAATATATATAATAATTATATTAATTTTTTTATATAACTAAGAGGAGGGGGGCCTCACGAGCTGAGGGGTTGACTGGGTTCACCCAGATCGGAACTGAAACGCCTCTCTCTCTCACTCAATTTATTTGAAGATGATTTCAAATTCGGGGCGATATAAGTATAACATATTGTTTTTTTTTCTATTATCTCTCTCTCGCTCAAACCCTAACCATAATATGAGCCTCAACCCGTCGACTACGTATTTCTTTCTCTCGTTGTCTGTCTCTCGAACCGGATCGGATCATCTCCTCGACACCTTCAAAGGGATTTCTGAGTTCTCTCATCTATGATCGATCATAGTCTTGTTCTTATTCAACTTTTTTACTTCGGGTTTTTTTTTTGGTAAGCACTTATGGTGGTGTGGATTTTGTTGGGTAAAGATCATCTCTTCTCTCTCTCTCTCTCTCTCTCACTCTCTCTCTCTCTCTCTCTCTCTCTATATATATATATATATATCTATGGGTCAGGTTCAATGGACACTGTTTTTGCACTCAATTTTTTACACCGATTTTCAAAACCATTAGATAGAGGTTTCAAAATTTCTTGATTTTTTGTGAGCATAACCACCATATCCTAGATAGCACGTCCACAAAAAATTAGAACATTCTAAAGCCTCTAAGTACATCAAAACTAAAAGGCTTTATCGACCGTCCATTTTAATCGTTAATTTGAAAAGCATATTTAATAAGTCTAGAGGGTTTAGAATGTGCCTATTTTTTGTGGATGTTTAATTCAAGACAAGATGATTATGTTCACAAAAAATCAAGAAATTCTAAAACCTCTATCTAATGGTTTGAAAATGGTGTAAAAAATTGAGTGCAAAAACAGTGTACATTGAACCTGATATATATATATATATATATATATATATATATATATATATATATATATATATATATATATATATATATATATATATATATATATATATATATATATATATATATATATATATATATATATATATATATATATATATATATATATATATATATATAGGGGCATGCTATAATGTTGCATGCGGTACGTGAGGCACTACACCTCAGTCGTCTGATGCACGCGTTGCGTGCATGCGATGCACGCAGCGGTGCATCAGACGGCTAATATGCGGTGCCGCACTTACCGCATGCCGCATTATAGCATGCCCCTATATATATATATATATATATATATATATATATATATATATATATATATATATATATATATATATATATATATATATATATATATATATATATATATATATATATATATATATATATATATATATATATATATATATATATATAGAGAGAGAGAGAGAGAGAGAGAGATGCTATAGTGCGGCATGCGGTAAGAGCGGCACCGCACCGCTGCCGTCTGATGCACCGCTGCATGCATGCCCAAACGGCTGTGGTGCGGTGTCGCACTTACTGCATGCCGCAGCATAGCATGCCCCTATATATATATATATATATATATATATATATATATATATATATATATATATATATATATATATATATATATATATAGAGAGAGAGAGAGAGAGAGAGAGAGAGAGGAATGAGATGCTGCCTATCAAAGCAGCGTTTTTTGCTGCTTTGATACATTGTTTGACCATCCTAGAAGTTTTGGAATTCGATGAAATTTGGTGAGGGTGTTGTCTAGGGTAAGATGATCATCCTCACAAATTTTCATCAAATTCCAAAACTTCTAAGAGGGTCAAATGGTCGAAGCAAAATCTGCAGTCACCGTTAAAATCTGCAGATTTTGCTTCGACCATTTGACCCTCTTAGAAGTTTTGGAATTTGATGAAAATTTGTAAGGATGATCATCTTACCCTAGACAACACCCTCACCAAATTTCATCAAATTCCAAAACTTCTAGGATGGTCAAACAATGTATCAAAGCAGCAAAAAGCGCTGCTTTGATAGGCAGCATCCCATTCCTCTTTTATATATATATATATATATATATATATATATATATATATATATATATATATATATATATATATATATATATATATATATATATATATATATATATATCAGATTATTGAACTTTGTGGGTGCAAATTTTGGCGAGAAGTCTGCAAACAGCGGGACCCACCTGCCCTGCCTGGTGGACCCCCGGAAGACTATAGCGGGACCCACCGGCCCTGCCTGGTGGGCTCCCGGAAGACTACAGCGGGACCCACCGGCCCTGCCTGGTGGGCTCCCGGAAGACTACAGCGGGACCCACCGGCCCTGCCTGGTGGGCTCCCGGAAGACTACCACGGGACCCACCGGCCCTACCTGGTGGGCCCACGAAGACTACCACGGGACCCACCGGCCCTGCCTGTGGAATCCCCAGAAGACAATAGTAGGACCCACCAGCCCTGTCTGGAGAAACTTCCAGAAGCAGCCAGAAACCGCCATTTACCCCCCAGCATTTCTCTATAAATAGCAGACCCTTCGAATGTAAATGATCCGATTTCCAGTTCTGAGATCTGATTTTCAAAAACCAGAGCTCTGGAATTTTCTAACTTCCTATCCTTCACCTCTCCTTGATCTTCTTCTTCTTACCTTCGAAGAGATCGGAGAGGCATCAGTGACACTCGGCTTGTCGAGGTCACTTCGAGAAAAGAGTTAGTGAATGCGGGTTGCTCCCTATAGTACGGAGACGTAGGCTTCGGCTGAACTCCGAGATCACTTCTCGTGTCTATTATCTGATTGCATCTCTCTCTGCTTGTGTTTTGAGAACGGCAACTCCAATCAATATATCGAACAACGATCTTCGACTCAAACTTCAATTAACTGGTACGGTGAAGTATTCGGGTCGGCACGAAGATTTCCCCCCATAGTTTGGCGTCGTCTGTGGGATCGAACGAGAAGCCAAGTTCACTCTACAACAAGTCAGATCGGTTAAGCAGACAACCGATTAGACTTCCTAGCCCCTTCAGTTGAGCAGACAACCGTTAGGACGTCGGCACTCTAGTTGCACCCTTCGCTCTCTATGAAATGGCGAGGACGAAGCATCAAGGTCAACCAGAAGGAAGTAACGCTCGTCAACCTCGTCCTGAGACTCGTTCAATGAGTCAAAGGCTCAACTTCGGACATCCCCTCGTTGTCCCCGATATGGGGGTTCACTCAGGAAGCGGGAGATCAGTCGATCGACCGATCGCCCCTCCTCCCTATCAATCAATAGGGCATACAATCCCTAGTCCTGCTGAAGACCCTCCATCGACCTATCAAATCTCGGCAGTCAACTTTCAACTGCTTCAATTGGCAAAGCAAAATGCCGCCCTCACTGCTGAGAGAGATGCTCTCAAGAAAGCAGCCTCTGAAGCCGGGATCGCCCTTCCCATTCCCTCAACCAACGAGAGGGTCGATCGGCCGCGACAATCAATCTACTCCGAGCAACAAAAATCAATGGGCACTGCTGCCCTTGAGAGGATTCGACGCGACCCCACTCCTTCCGCCGTCCCGTGGAAGCAGAGTGTTTGGGATCGCATCGACGATGAGTCCTCCCAATCCTCTTCTGGTCGCAACTGCGCCAAGAGGACACCTTCAAAGCCCGACATGCCAAGGAGACACCAGATAAAGGAAGCTCCCTCAAAGAGCAGAGTTTCTCCATCCATTCCACTTCAACGTGGACTCGGATCAGATCTTCGTCACCGACTCTAGCCGGCAAACACTACAATACCCGAACAAGACTTTGCGATCTTGCCTCTTGACCTGCATCCAGGTCGGGGGCATAGTCACAGAGATGGATACTCCTCCGCTGGGCCACTCCATCGAAGTCTGTTCGAAACTACATTTCCAAGGGGATGGAGAACTCCCACTCTTCCCAAATTCAACTGCGTCAAAGGAGATCCAACTCTCCATATACTCGCCTTCAAGCAAGCTCTGACGTCGCATGAAGAGGAAAACAACGTGCTCTGTCGCACCTTCGCCGGAAGCCTTAACGAGCCATCCCTCAATTGGTACCATAATCTCCGAGCTGGGTCCATCACCCAGTTTAGTGTCTTGGCCAATCTCTTCGTGCAGCACTACCAGCTGAACTTGAAGCCGGAGAAGAAACTTGACTCCCTTTATCGGCTGAGGATGGGCACCGACGAGAGTCTCCGTAGCTTCACAAGGAGATTCCGTAACGAGCACACCGCCCTCTCCGGAAGGCATCTGGATGATGAAGCTATTATGTTGGCTTTCCAGAACGCTCTCTGCTTCGACCTGCACATCTACAACGACTTCATCCGCAACCCCTTTCCTTCTCTGGGCTCAATATTTGATCGGATTCAAAGAGAAATCGAAGTTGAAGATGATCAAGTTGCCCGAAAAGGGCGAGAGACGAAGAGGCGACCCACCGAGAGGGAAGCTCCGAAGTATGCTGCCAAAGCTCACAACGCTGAGGCGGTAGCCCCCCCTGCCAACAAACGATCGAGGAACGACGGACGTCGATCCCCGACAAAGACCACTTTCACCGAGTGGAATTTACCGATCGAGTAGATCCTCGACCGCATCTAACACGAAGATTTCCTTCGAAGGCCCAATCTTCTTCAGCCTGACACTAAAGTCATGGCTGACAAAACGGTTTATTGCGACTTCCACCGAAGTCACGGCCATTCCACCGATCGGTGCTATCGGCTGAGATTTCATCTCGAAGACTTACTGCGAGAAGGCCACCTTCAAGAGTTCGTCAAGGGTGGACAAGATCAACGCCGAACCTCTGCAAAGGGGAAAGAAGCTTGCTGGATCCATCAGATCTTCTCCCACCGATCACCTATCACCGTGAATGCCAATGTCTTTGGCATTCATGGAACATTGCACAATCAAGCACTGACCGGGAAGGAAGTAGATCGGCAAGTTCGACGCATCTTCCACGTTCGTTCTGCGGCGAACAAGGAGGATACCTGGATCGAGAAGCCTATCAAGGGTTTGGCTTGGCCCTCTATCGTTTTCAATGATTCTGATCTTCAAGGAGTTCACACTCCACATCGAGATCCCCTGGTCTTGAAGCTCCTCATCAACGGAAGCACCGTCAATCGAATCCTCATCGACACCGGAAGCTCCATCGACATTATGTTCTCAGACTGCTTCAAATGTTTGGGACATAAATACTCGAGCCTTGACGTCATCCCAACGGTGATCACAGGCTTCAACGGCGAACAAAGCATCACTATGGGCGAATCAAGATTCACTCTCGATCTCAGCCGAGAGACTCGAGTCTCGGTGAGATTTGCTATCGTCGAAGGAGCGTCCAGCTACAACGCCATTCTAGGGCGACCATTCCTCCACCAGATTAATGCCATCTCCTCTTCTTATCATCAACTCCTCAAGTTTGCAACGGGAGAAGGCATTGTCTGCATACGAGGCGATCAACAAGCTGGGAGATCTTGTGAAGCTGCTGCGGTAAAAACAGATCGCAAGATTAACATTGCTCCTCCAAAGCAATCCAGAGATGAAGCTGGTCCTTTTACAACATAGCAATCAAAGGAGACCCCGCTGACCGAACCCCCACCAATTGAGTGGGAAGCTTCACCTTCAATTGAAGAAATCATTCCAATCAATATCGGCAGTGGAGATCTCCCTCAAGAAACATTTATCAGTATCGGTCTCAGCGACACAGAAGCGCGAGACATGGTATCCTTTCTACAGTTCAACATCGACATCTTCGCTTGGTGCTTCGAAGATATGCCTGGGATCAATCCAGATGACGTCTGCCATCGGCTCGCAATCAAAGAAGAAGTGAAGCCTGTCAAGCAAAAGCCACGTACAATCCGACCAGAGCTACAAGTTGCTGTTCAAGAGGAGATCAGTAAGTTACGTTCGTGAAGTAGAGTACCCTACTTGGATCTCAAACATAGTTGTTGTCCTAAAGAAGAACGGGAAGGTAAAAGTGTGTATCGACTTTATCAACCTCAACAAGGCTTGTCCCAAAGATCCATTCCCCATGCCAAGGATAGATAGGCTCGTCGATGCTACTGCTAGCCATGAGCTATTATCTTTCATGGATGGATACTCTGGGTACAATCAAATTTCACTTCACTCGGATGATCAAGAGAAGACATGCTTTGTGACTGACCGAGGGCTTTACTACTACAACGTAATGCCCTTCGGCCTCAAGAACGCAGGATCTACCTATCAAAGGTTAGTCACAAAGATGTTCGAAGATCAGATCGGGCGTAACGTCGAAGTCTATGTCGACGACCTTCTCACCAAGAGCTCTTCCCGAAAGAGCCATCTATCCGATCTGGCGAAAACCTTTCAAGTCCTTCGAAAATATCGCATGAAGCTCAATCCAGTCAAATGCGCTTTTGGGGTTCAATCGGGCAAATTCCTGGGCCACCTTGTGACCAGGAGGGGCATCGAAGCCAATCCTGATCAAATTCGAACAATCCTCGACATGTCGTCACCAACTAATCGAAAGGAAGTGCAACACCTCACTGGAAGACTTGCTGCCTTCAATCGATTCATCTCAAAGTCTTCTGACAAGTGCAAACCACTCTTCGACAAGCTACGAAAGGCGGATACGTCTGGCTGGAGTCTAACCTGCGAACAAGCCTTTCAAGACGTCAAGAGATACCTCGTGCGAGCTCCCATCCTAACAGCTCCACTTCCAAAAGAAGATCTCTGGCTCTATCTCGCCGTCACCGATCAAGCAATCAGTGCGGTTCTAGTCAGCAAAAGAGAGGGCATCGAACATCCGGTCTACTACATCAGCCATACACTTCTTCCTGCTGAGACTCGCTATTCAAAGACGGAGAAGGTCATACTAGCCTTGCTCACTGCATCGCGTCGTCTCCAACCTTATTTTGTTTCCCATCAGATCACAGTCATCTCAGAACACCCACTCAAAGATATCATTGACAAGGCGGGTCGAGCTGGTCGAATGACCAAATGGGTAATCGAGATGAGTGCTCTGGAGATTCAATTCGAATCTCGCACTTCAATCAAGGGGCAAGCAATTGCTGATTTTCTAGCCGACTTTCCAGTTGAAGACCCCATAACTTGGGAGGAAGATGTGGACATGCATCTTGAAGACGAAGACGAACTTCCATCCAATACAATTACAAAGGCCGATCCAAGCCTTGAGGCTCCTGCCACAACACCTACTCTATGGAAACTTTATACTGATGGAGCTTCAAGTGCGATCGGTTCGGGAATTGGGATAGTCTTAGTATCCCCCGAACTTGATCATCTTCAGAAGGCCACTCTCATCGGATTCAATACCACCAACAACGAAGCTGAATACGAAGCACTCATCTCCGGGCTCGAGATTGCTAAATCCCTGGGGGTGGATCAACTCATCGTCTACAGCGACTCTCAGCTGATTGTGAGGCAGATCAACGGAGAATATACGGTGAGAGAAGAAAGAATACAGAATTACTTGGCCCTAGTGCGATGTCTTCAACAATGTTTTATTAGCACCGAATTCATTCAAATCACAAGGGCAGAAAATCGAGAAGCAGATGTCTTGGCTAACACTGCCTCAGTTCTTGGAGATTCGCTCGGAGGAAGACAAATACAAATCGATTATCAAGAATCTCCAAAGGCCACCCCCGAGCAACAGATCTTCACCACTACAGAAAGATCTGGGGGTGGAGAGCAATTGGCCTCGAACCTTACCACCTCAAATGAGCTCAATGATTGGAGACATCCAATCTTCGACTTCTTCAAACAAGGCAAGGTGTCTGAAGATCCAAATCAAGCCCGAAGACTACAAAGAAAGCTTCCGTTCTATAACTTTCAAGGTGAAGATCTATATTTCAAATCTCACAACGGGATGATGCTCAAATGTATTAGCCCTGAGCAAGCAAAGGCAATTCTGGTTGACATCTACTCTGGAGCCTGCGGGAACCATTCGGGAGGAAGATCTCTCGAGGCCAAGACAAAGCTACAAGGTTATTACTGGCCCACTATGACAAGAGACGCTCACCAAGTGGTTCAAAGATGCGAGCGTTGCCAAAGACATGCTCGGGCTATCCATCTCCCAGCAGATGAACTCTATCAATTGACAAGCCCATGGCATTTCCATCAATGGGGGTTGGACTTCCTAGGCCCATTCCCACCAACTCCAAGCAAAAAGAAGTATCTGCTGCTGGCCACAGATTATTTCACCAAGTGGGTTGAAGCAGTACCACTCTTCCGAGAAACTGATGATGAAGTCATCAAATTCATCAGGTACAATATCTTCTCAAGGTTTGGCACGCCACAAGTCCTAGTTGCTAACAATGGAGCCCAATTCGACCCCGACAAGTTCCGGGAGTTCTGCCTGAACAACGGGATCAAGCTTTTCTACTCAACGCCAAGGTACCCTCAGTGCAATGGTCAAGCTGAAGCCTCAAACAGAGCTATTCTGGGTATACTCAAGAAGAAACTTGATAACAAGAAAGGATTGTGGGAGCAAGTCCTACCAGAAGTTCTATGGGGCTATCGAACAACTCCAAGAAGATCAACTGGGTTCTCACCCTTTCGTCTAACATACGGGTCAGAAGCAGTACTCCCAACAGAGGACATATCGAATACTTTGAAGACCAGAGCAATCGAAGAAGGAATCAACGAAGAGCTTCGAGTCAATGATCTAGATTTCTCTGAAGAACTACGAGATCAAGCATCCCTTCGTGTCGTCAAGTATCAACAGAAGATCAAACAAGCCTACGATCAAAAGGTCTACAAACGACAGTTCCCAATTGGCAGCCTGGTCCTCAGAGCAGTCTTCTACAACACGAAGGAGCACAGCAGTGGAAAACTAGCTCCCAACTGGAAAGGACCCTACATCGTCGAATCAGTAGGAGGCAAAGGGTCTTACCGGCTGATTTCACCAGAAGGAGACAGACTACCACGAGCTTGGAATGCTAGACATCTCAAAATGTACTATCCATGATGTAAATTCCATGATGAATAAAGATCTCTTTCAAATGTTTAAATGATCGCTTCTCAATTCAAATTCTGGAGCAGTTTCAAGTTATCTACGCTCAAGTTCAAAATTATCTGCATTCAAATTACCAGGTCGTTTAACAAGTTTGGGTGCTTGAGTTGCGACTCAACCCCTTACAGGCAAATGTTAAACGGTTTCGGGTTGTGCTACAACACAACCTTCAAGTTACTACGTCTATTTAACAGGTTTGGGAGTTTGTGTTGCGACACTACCCCTTACT
The DNA here is from genome assembly GCA_947650365.1 of Chamaelirium japonicum. Lineage (NCBI taxonomy): Eukaryota > Viridiplantae > Streptophyta > Magnoliopsida > Liliales > Melanthiaceae > Chamaelirium > Chamaelirium japonicum. The sequence goes on from OX393549.1 coordinate 25,916,706, forward strand.
TACAAAGATTAAATGATATTCAATTTCAATCTCAATATCGTCTAACAGGTTTGGGTGCTTGAGTTGCGACTCAAACCCTCACATACAAATATTAACGATTTCAAGTTGTGCTACAACACAACCTTCAATTTTCGAGTTACTTAACAAGTTTGGGTGATCGAGTTGTGACTCGACCCCTTACATTCAAGTGTTTACACACATTCAAACATCCCAATACCATTCAGAATACAACATTCAAAGATGTTCAACACAAGAAAGACACAGTTTCTAACACCAAAGAGACATCTTTATTCATCAAAAAGTTTCTAAGTACAGGAGTGAGCTTCTATATAAGAAAAGTTTACAGGTACAACAACAGAGAAAGAGAGCATATCAAGGTTTGGCCACACTTGGAGCACGCGACTTTTCTCCTTCGGATCCACCCCGAGCCTTGCCTGATGCAGACGCCTTTGAAGATTGGACGCTGCTAGCGTAAATCCTGAGCGCCTCGACCGCCTTCTCAGTCGTTGCCCTGAAGCTTTCACATTCTGCACGTGTGTGCTCCAGCTCCTTCTTGAAGGTCTCCTCCTTGGCAGCAAGGGCGACTTCTTTGGCAGCAAGAGCAACATCCCTGGCAGCAAGTTAAGTCTTCAGCTCCTTTATTTCAGTTGCGCACTCGATGGATAGAGTCTTGATCTTATAGAAACTGTTCTTCAACTCTTCGAGCTCGTGTCCTCGAGCAACGTAACCCTCTTGCCAGCCCTTACTTTCGAGCTTCTCCTTGCGAAGAGCCTCCATCTTGGCCTTCAGGGCCTCCTTCTTGGAAGTGAAAACTTCCCTGAGTTTTGCCTTCTCTTTATTAGCAGCCTCCAATTCAGCAGTTAAACGAGTGACCTCAGACGAAGCTGCCCGCTCTCCGGCCTTCTTGAAGAGCTTGCTAGCGAATTTCAGGACTGCTGAGTTCTGCAAGTAAGCAAAAAGAGTTAGAAACATTTTTGAAGATACAATTCAAGAATCAAGTCAAGCTGATGCACTTACCACTACTTCAAGCCTGTCATAGGCTTTTTCCAGAGTATCATCCGAAAGGTTGCAAAGCTTCCGGATCACACTCGTTGGGTGGTTGATATCAACCTCACCCAAGTTTCTCAACTTCTGAGCCGTGCCAGTAGGAGTATCTACAATCAGTACAGAAGTTCAAAAGAGTTAGAATATTTTCAAACTTCAAAGACAATGCAATCAAGAGAAGAAGTGAGCAAGGGAATACCTGTGGTATCGACTTGACGAGCTTTCCCCTTCCTACGGTCGGAGCTCTTACCCTTGGGGGCCGATTTCTCCTTGGTGGGGGTTATCTCTGGAGGAGGTTGGGGAGTCCCAGCCTCAACGTGGCTCCCTCCCTCCATTTGTGCGAGGGAAGGGATACCCCGAAGAGGAGTGATCTCCCCTTCTTCCTGCTGCCCGCCAGGCTGCTCGAGGCTAGCCATAATGGCAGCCATCTCCTCAGCTACCTGAGCAGCCGAAGAGCGTGACATGGGCTGAGGCTGTTCAACCTCCAAGCCCCCGCTTGTCGTAGCCCCTTCAAGGCGAAGGGGGCTAGGAGGTAGTTGGTCAAGGGGTGTGGGGTTGCTTGCGACCCCATCACTCCCTGAGAATCTGATCCTGATGCGCACTGGGCGCTTCAACTCCTCGAATCGATACGTAGGCTGCACCTTTGACCCATCGCCCACTGCGTCCATCACGTCCTGCATACGATGGGCCTTGGCCTCATCTATGGGGATGGGTTGTGAATCCTCTTCGTCACCACCAGTGGGGGTAGGAGGAATTTCTTCCTCACTACCCCCTTTTCCTTCGTCACCACCAGTGGGGGTGGGAGGAACTTCTTCCTCACCACCCCCTCTTTCTTCTTCCCCCCCGGTAGGGGTGGGAGGAATCTCGTCACCCCCTCCGTTCCCTCCGTCATCATCGTCGTCGTCATCATCATGCCCGTCGTCGTCGTTGTCTTCATTTCCATCTTCATCTCCACCTTTTTCCCCACCATCTCCTTGTTCTTCTTCTTCTTCTCCCCCCTCTTCATCTTCTTCCTCTCCTTCTTTCTTTTCCTCCACAATTACCCTCCTTTTCTTCACCTGGCCCTTGCGGGTGATCACCAGCTTCTCTTCGATGGATAGGCGGCGTCTTGCTCCGTACGCCTTCTTCTCTGCCCGGATTCTTCTAATAATCTTGCCCGATTGAGGATCCTTCTCATAATCGGAGTATAAGACTTCGTTATCCTCGTATCGAACCCGCAGTCGGTGTAGGAGGTTGGCATTGCCGTAACGAACAGGGCAGTTCGAAAACTGCTTCCACGAACGTGTGCCGCATGTCAGCTCGAGGAAAAGATTGTCGAGGGATCCTACCCGCTTCGAAGACCAAGCAAGAGCACCTCCCGCACAGTAGATGTCGATCTCTTTGTGCACTTGATTCCTTGGGGTCTCGGGCACCGAAAGAGGAGTCCATGCACCAGAGATTGAGATCGGCCAATCGGTGTAAAGTTTGTCGGAGGGGACGGTGTCGACGATCGGGCGCAGGGCAGACGTGCCAGTCAAGTTGAAGAACGGGCTGTCTTTCCTCGATGCCCACTTGTAGTGATAAAAGAAGTATCCCAACTCGATCCTCGCTTCCTCGCCTTCGGGGATGCTGGAGTAACAAGCCTTCAGATCCTACTGGAAGTCGGATTCTACGTGACAGAAAGCGTAGATGATCCTCCAAGCGTTCCCAGAGATCTGCCCGGGACAGAGGCCTAAGGTATTCAGCAACCTCGCGGCAAAGGGTAGCAGTGGGAGGCGCAGTCCACAGTTGAGCTGGCCTATGGTGACAATGGTCCCCATTACTTGCTCCTTGCTGGCATAGTTTGTGAAGACCGTCCGCTTGTCGATACCGAAGGCAGACTGAACTCCCGGGAACGACGGTCGAACCTTCCCTTCTGTGAAACAAGCCAGCAGCTTCTGCCACTTAGCCCTCTTCACATCGGTGAATTTGCTACCGGTGTTGTACACATATGCAGGTTCCTCCGTCAGCGACATCAAGGGCGCCAGAATAAAATTTGCCTTGGGGATGTGCTCTGGCCTTGATGGTGCAGAGGCAAACCCCACTCCTTGGTGCCTCTTGCCAAGGATGCCAAGTTCAGCCTTGCCCTTGCCCTGGCCTTTCTGCTGCACGGGAGACACTTCAGCCCTCTCCTTCCCCTTCCTCTTCGAGGGCACGATGTTGATCTTTTTCGAACTACCAGAAGAGGCCATTTCGACCGGTCGAAAGAATGCAAAGAACAGAGAATCGAGAGCAAAGAATTCTGGACTTTGAAAAATTCTGGAAGCGCGAGGTAGAAATAAAACCCGGAGAGACTTATATACACAGAAGAAATTAGCACGCAAATCAAAAGGACATGTGTCATCACTATATCAAATCCTGTGTTTTTGCAGGGACACGTGGCGTCAATCCGTAGCAAGCGCAAAACCAGGCGAACCGTCGGACCAGACGAAGCGTTGAAACAGTTGAACCGCCAGTCCAAATAGACCGCCGGTCCAACCGAACCATCGGTTCAAAAGACTCCCCGATCCAGATGGACCGAAGATTCAAGAAAAAAAATCAAAATCCATCGTCGCTCGAAGACTTTACCCAATCGACAGGCAGACGATCGGGTAATTTACCAAAAGATCTCGTAGAAAATCAGGCTCTTCTGCCACTTCAACTCGACAGGTTCAAAACTTAACCTCGATCAGTTGAATATAATCGATCGGTCAAACTTGACCGATCGGTCAAATTCAACCGATCAGTCGATTTTCTACTGGATCGGGCAAAAAACTTGGCCTTTTGCCCGATCCCGCCAACCTCGACCAGTTGAATTTAACCGATCAGTCAGACTTGACCGATCGGTCAAATTCAACCGATCAGTCGATTTCCTACTGGATCGGACAAAAAACTTGGCATTTTGCTCGATCCCGCCAACCTCGACCGGTTGAATTTAAGCGATCGGTCAAATTCAACTGATCGGTTGATTTTCTACTGGATTGGGCAAAAAACTTGGCCTTTTGCCCGATCCCGCCAACCTTGACCAGTTGAATTTAACCGATCGGTCAGACTTGACCGATCGGTCAAATTCAACCGATCGGTCGATTTTCTACTGGATCGGGCAAAAAACTTGGCCTTTTGCCCGATCCTGCCAACCTCGATCGGTTGAATATAACCGATCGGTCAGACTTGACCGATCGGCCAAATTCAACCGATCGGTCGATTTTCTACTGGATCGGGCAAAAAACTTGGCCTTTAGCTCGATCCCGCTAACCTCGACCGGTTGAATTTAACCGATCGGTCAAATTCAACCGATCGGTCGATTTTCTACTGGATCGGTCAGAAAACTATGTTTTCTGATCGATCACTTCAACCTCGACCGGTTGAATTTAACCGATCGGTCAGACTTGACCGATCGGTCAAATTCAACCGATCGGTCGATTTTCTACTGGATCGGTCAGAAAACAATGTTTTCTGACCGATCACTTCAACCTCGACCGGTTGAATTTGACCGATCGGTCAAAATTGACCGATCGGTCAATTTTGACCGATCAGTCAGAAATTGACCGATCAGCCTTATTTCGATGCTAACACTCGACAAAGCTCCTTTTTTGCACTTATGACAGGGGGTCGTTAGCTTTGCACCAAGAATCCAAGCCAGCCAATGTGGCCTCTTAGCTAACTTGGAGGGGGTAACTGTGGGTGCAAATTTTGGCGAGAAGTCTACAAACAGCGGGACCCACCTGCCCTGCCTGGTGGACCCCCGGAAGACTACAGCAGGACCCACCGGCCCTGCCTGGTGGGCCCCCGGAAGACTACAGCGGGACCCACCGGCCCTGCCTGGTGGGCCCCCGGAAGACTACCACAGGACCCACCAGCCCTGCCTGGTGGGCCCACGAAAACTACCACGGGACCCACCGGCCCTGCCTGTGGAATCCCCAGAAGACAACAGTAGGACCCACCAGCCCTGTCTAGAGAAACTTCCAGAAGCAGCCAGAAACCACCATTTACCCCCAGCATTTTCTATAAATAGCAGACCCTTCGAATGTAAATGATCCGATTTCCAGTTCTGAGATCTGATTTTCAAAAAAAAGAGCTCTGGAATTTTCTAACTTCCCATCCTTCACCTCTTCTCGATCTTCTTCTTCTTACCTTCGAAGAGATCGGAGAGGCATCAGTGACACTCGGCTTGTCGAGGTCACTTCGAGAAAAGAGTTAGTGAATTCGGGTTGCTCCCTATAGCACGGAGACGTAGGCTTCGGCTGAACTCCGAGATCACTTCTCGTGTCTATTATCTGATTGCATTTCTCTCTGCTTGTGTATTGACAATGGCAACTCCAATCAATATATCGAACAACGATCTTCGACTCAAAGTTCAATTGACTGGTGCGGTGAAATCTTCGGGTCGGCACGAAGATTTTCCCCCACAGACTTATTTAGGTTTTTTTTATTGGTAAAAATTTTAAGTAAATATCATCTAATCACTTCACTAGCTAGTTTGTTATCTGTAAAAAATTTGGATAAAAATTTTTTTGGGTAAAAAATTTGGATAATTATCGGCTCGGACCTGGTTCGAGCTCAACCTGGACCCTTGAAGGGCTGGCCGAGGGCTTGTGGTTTTTAGACCTGTAAGGGCCCGGGCCCAGACCCGTCGGTGTATAGAAGGGCCAGGCCCGAGTTTACCTAAGCACGGCCCAGGCCCGGCCCCTTGACAACCCTAGTGTGAGCATGCAAACAATGCGGTGTGAGCAAGCAATAGGGTGATGCGTGAACAATGATCCGGTGGCACATGACACACGATGCGCCAAGCTCAACGTCATGATGGAGCATGATGTCTGCGATGCGGTGGATGCATGAGTAATGTGGTGCGATGCAAGAAGTGGCTGGCATGAGGAACGAACGAGGAATGGTGTGATATACGATCTATGTATGTGATGTGATGCACGAGGTATTAAGATTTTTTTTTATGTGTTTTAAAAACAAAGGATCATCATATGTAACGTATAACGGCTATAAACAGCTATAAACGTTCACACTAAATGGGATCTAATGGTTGGGCTTTAAAAGCCCATTAAATCCAAATAAATGGGAAGCCATCAACACACCTTAGGCTCGGCCTATATAAGAGACCCAAGACCATAGAGTTAATGACACAACAAATTGTGCTTTTGCTACCAAAAATTTTATCTCTTTCATTCTCTTTGTGTTTTGATCTTTGCTACTTGCTGGGTTCTTGAAAGCTATGTTGGGGTTCGCTGTACACCCTCTCGAAGTCGTGCCGACGAAAGGGAGAGCCAACCGGCTGGGTCATCGTATCTCTACGAGTCGTTGCCGGAAGACCCGCACGCAAGGGACAATTGACTTTTAGGACAGTGCTTACGCGCTTCGACCAAACAGGCTCTATCCAAACTTTATATTTTTGATCTCTCTATTTTACATATTAGAAATCCTAGATCATAGTCAACTAGCAACTACATATCTAATATTCAATCTTTTTATTCTAGCAAGATAAACATACAAATATTCATTAGAGCTTATTCCTATCTTTATAATTTATTGCATGATTAGCATAGTATTTTATTTCTAGCAATATATAATTGGTTTAATCTTGTTGAAAGATTTCATATCACCTAACTTTTTAGGTCTAATTAGAAACTAAATCTAATTAAATATATATATTCTAGTAGAGCATTTTTCACTTGTAGCTAACATTCTAAAAGTCGATTATTTTGCAAAATTCAAATTAGCTACATGTTATATGTTAAATAAATATTTAAAAATATAAAATTTAGATATTTGTCATATGCTCTCATATATTATATATGCATTCATTAAATATTCGTTCTAATCATCCTTATTCTAATAGAGATTAAAATAATCATTCTACTAGAAAAATAAAGATTTATTTCTTGTTTTAAAATATCATATTTCATTAATACGAATTTGCTAGTAATTATAGCTATTACTAATCTTAATTAGCCCATTGCCTAATATTAGTTCTTAGTATATATTGTAATTTGTGCAAATTGTTTCCTATTTTCTATTTTGGATACTTGAAAATTAAATTATAAAAAATAATTTAAATTTAAGAAACTAATTATTTATACAAAAAAAAAGTACTTCATCTAATTAAAATTTACCGCTAGACTAGTAACTTCACGATCTCCAGTGACTATTTTATTGCGTAACGATGTCTAGAAAAGTTTATCAAAAAGGCATACGTGTCTAAGATGGACTGGTATTTACGTGAGCCTAGTGTTCCACCACCCATATGGAGTTGATCTTGCCGTTATATTCTGAAATTTTATTTGGATATCTAAGTCTAATCTAGCTAAAATCGAACTATAAAAATCTATTCACTTGATTAAAACTCCAGTGGGGAGAGCTCGACGCATACACTTGTGTATATGTGTCTCGTCTGTAATATCCATAATCTAGAGCATTTGATAAGTGGTCAAATACTTTTAGTTAACTGCACCTGACACAAAGTCCTAACCCAAAAATCGAAATAGCAACAGGATCCACTGGGACCATCTGTAGGCTAGTTCAATTTACCCCAGAAGTAAACTTGGCTATCCAAGCATTTGACTGGTGGATAAACACCGGAGCTAATATTTATGTATGTTCTGATTGTTCCTAGTTCTCCACCTATAATAAATCAAATAGAGGAGTAGTGACCATGGGTAATAATTCCGAAGCACACGTACTAGGAATAGGTCGAGTCATCCTAAAGCTGACATCAGACAAGACCATAATCCTAAACAATATCTACCATGTTTCAGATATTAGACGTAACCTTATTAGTGGGTCCCTTCTAGTCCAACATGGATATAAACTAGTATTCGAGTAAAAAATATGATTATAACTAAGGGTGTGTCTTTCATAGAAAAAGGGTTCATGATAGATGGCTTATTTAAGCTCAGTACATGTATCCCTTTTAATAACATTAGTCCTATTATTTTGAACATTAAATCTTCATCTACATGGCACTCTAGACTAAGTCACGTAAACTACAACGCTATCAAAAGAATAATTAACCTAAACCTGATATCTAGGTAGATACCCAACATCACGATAAATGTGAAATCTGCGTAGAAGTCAAACAAGCCAAGAAGTCCTTTAGAACAATAGATAGAGACTCTGATCTCCTCAAATTAGTCCATAGCGATGTATGTGACTCAGGAAAAACCTCGAGAGGCGGTAACAGATACTTCGTCACTTTCATTGACGATCTATCTAAGTATTGTTACATTTACCTCATCAAAACGAAAGATGAGATATTAGACAAATTTAAGGTCTACAAAGCTGAGGCTGAAAATCAGAAAGATAATACCTTAAAAATTCTTAAATCCGACAGGGGTGGAGAATACACCTCAAATGAATTATCCATATTTTGTGAAATATCTAGAATAATTTACGAGTTGACTGCCCCATATACCCTCAATCAAATAGAGTAGCCAAAAAGAAGAATAGAACCCTTATGGATATGGTCAATGTCATGTTAATTAGCTCAAGAGTACCTAAGAACTTGTGGGGTGAAGACCTATTAGTATCCAATTTTATCCTTAATCGTATTCCCTTTAAAAACAATAACCTTACCCCCTATGAGCTGTGGAAGAGTAAGAAACCCATTTTGAAATATCTCAAAATGTGGGTGTGCCAATAGAGAAATAATATGGATAATTATATTTCCATTGAAAATCACTTCAGAAGTAAGTTCAAAATCACTAAGTCAATTTGAGTAAGTCAATTGAATCTTATGAAAGAACTAATGAAACATCCATGCTTTTGTTTTGTGTGTTCTACAGAATAGTAAAGATGAAATCACCTGGGTGAAGATAAAGTTAACTACAAAATTAAGACTTAAAAGGTTAATGTCCTGAGAGGACATTAATATCCACAAAGTGGAATCAGTGTGACTGCTTAATACCTAAAAGGTCTTTCTAGGAACTTAGTCCTAAAAGTGTCGAGGGGGATGGGCTTAAGCCCATAAGAAAGATCGCCATAGTGGCAACCCAACCTCACGGATGTTCAATGGGTAGAAACAAATTGTATTGGTGACTATGATAAGCACTGATTTTGTCTCCCATCCCTAGGGCACCAGTACTCATAAAAGCAAGGGATTAAGATGAGCTTTTACTCTTAATAAGTTCAAGATCTATGAGGCATGGTGCTACCTTGCTCGCACCCTTATAAGGACTCACATATATGTGTAGTTGTGTGGCCGCAACAATGATTATTGGGCGATACTCTAAAAAACACATGAAAAGATATTTGTGCATGGCCTAAATAGCGCAACCCGTCCAGAACTCTAAATTAGCTATACTACGTGTGAATCTTATAAAAGTCTAAACCATGGTCTTGGTTCAAGGCATAGTCCACCAAGGTACCACAGACGGATATACTTTTCACTAAGTAGAGGTTCAAACCGAGTGGTACCTACACCCATAACATAGTATAAGGAATCTAGCAAATTCTTTTATATTTTAATTGTTTGAATATTTTTAAATATTTATAATATTTGATGTTTTAAAAACATGTGGGGGATTGCTAAGATTTCTTTTCTTTATGTGTTTTAAAAATAAAGGATCATCATGTGTAACATATAACGGCTATAAACGGCTATAAATGTTCACACTAAATAAGATCTAATGGCTGGGCTTTAAAAGCCCATTAAACCTAAATTAATGGATAGCCATTAACACACCTTGGGCTGGACCTATATAAGAGACCGAAAACCATAGAGTTAGTGACACAACAAATTGTGCTTTTGCTACCAAAAACTCTGTTTCTTTTATTCTCTCTTTGTGTTTCGATCTTTGCTACTTGCTGGATTCTTGAAAGCTACATTGAGGTTCGCCGTACAACCTCTTGAAGTCGTGCCGACGAGAGGGAGAGCCTACCGACTGGGTCGTCGTATCTCTACTAGTTGTTGCCGGTACGCAGGGGGCAATCAACTTTTAGGACAGCGCTTGCGCGCTTCGACCAAACATGCTCCATCCAAACTCTATATTTTTTATCTCTATTTTACAAATTAGAAATCCTAAATCATAGTCAACTAGCAACTACATATAAATATTCAATTTTTTTATTTTAGCAAGATAAACATACAAATATTCATTAGAGCTTAATCCTATCTTTATTAGTCATTGCATGATTAGTATAACATTTTATTTCTAGCAATATAGAATTGGTTTAATCTTGTTGAAAGATTTCATATCACCTAACATTTTAGATCTAATTAGAAACTAAATCTAATTAAATATATATATTCTAGTAGAGCATTTTTCACTTGTAGCTAACACGAGGCCCATGCGGTGCGATGCACGAAGCTTCGAGCATGAAGCACAGAGTGAGATGCACAAACAATATAGTACGATACACTAGGCGGCAAGGGATCGAAGCTCGGATGGTGGAGAACTATGTTGCCATCATAAACACTAGAATGGCAAAAGAATTTGGTAGCAGTTATCCATATTGATAACATTGATTTCACATATAAACAGTAATGGTCTATGGCTTCCACTCTCTATCTGTAGATCTACTCACATTGAGTTTCTGATTTTGTCAGAGTAATTTGGTCGCTAAGGCGTCAACTTTCCCCTCGGGCATAAAGGCTCTTGCAGATTATGTGCATGGAAAGGGGATGAAGCTCGGAATTTACAGTGATGGAGGGTATTTACATATTTTGTTCATTCCTTATTGACCTTATTTTAAGTAGGATTTCTGATTTGTATGGCAGTTTTATGCATTTAGAATTCAATTTGCTCTCAAGTTTTTAGTGCATCACGATGTGATGCACAAGACCCCGAAACCCAGGTCGTAAGGGGAGGTCCGCTAGAGGGTATATGAAGACGTCCCCAGTTGATGCATGATTAAATCCCAACAAATCTCCCCCTCTCTTTGAGGCTTGGTGCTAGGGAGGCACGAGCGCCTCAAAAAGGCCTGGGGTGCGGAGGCAGACACACCCCCCCTCCAACAAATCGGCATGGCTTGGGATAACCTGGGCCTTGATACCATCTGTAGATACCCTCAGGACCCAAAACCTGGGTCGTAAGGGGAGGTCCACTAGAGGGTATACAAAGACGATCGTTGACCATCCCCAACCAATATGGGACTATATCCCAACAGATGGGACATGGCTTGATGGTTATCGTCTGCTCTCAAGTTTTTAGTGCATATACCGCTATTAAGTTAATTGTGATTCATCTCAATTGGCCATCTTTAAACTAATTGTGATTCAACTCTAAGTCATTCCCTTTCATAGAGATAACCTATTTCCTTTATGTTGATCTTGAATTGCAGGACTCAAACATGTAGCAAAACAATGCCCGGGTCACTTGGATATGAAGAACAAGATGCAAAGACCTTTGCCTCATGGGTATATAAGCTTAATTTATTGAATTAATATCAGGCTTAAGAAATCGCCAATTATCAAACATCGAGCTACATATAAACCCTCAACGCCTTGCTGAAATTTTCTACAGTGCCGATATCGTACATTGATTTTATTTTTCCATTGCAGGAAGTTGACTATTTGAAGTATGATAACTGCAATAACCCTGGTACTAGCCCACAGGAGAGGTAATCATCCAATTACTTACCAGTTTTTTGTTTTTGGATTTTAACACTTAGTTTGGATTTGGTTATGATCCGAAACAGGTACAATAAGATGAGCAAAGCTCTACAAAATTCTGGAAGAAATATTTTTTTCTCTATCTGTGAATGGTAAGTTTTCCATTCTGACGATAATTGTTAAGTTTAAGATTGAGATAACAAAATGTTTACCTTGCCTAGAAATTTGTTGTTTTTATTTAGCACTTACCATTTAGGGTAAATTTGACTTACCCCCAAAACTATTTGGTGTTTGGACATACCCCCCCAAATTAATCGTACTTAGACATGCCACAAAAAAAAAAATGGTATTTTGGCCTATCCCCAGAAAATTCGACTGACACCCCCATAACGATATGATATTTAGACATATCCCGCCATTCTGCCTAAATATCATATAATATTTTGGGTTTGGGGGGGGGGTGGGGGGGGGAGGGGTGGATAAATAAAGATTAATTCCTATTTTTTCAATGCAAAATGTAGGGGGCAAAATGATCCAGCTACTTGGGCATCAATTGTTGGAAACAGTTGGAGGACAACAGGTGATATTCAAGATAATTGGAACAGGTAGAAACCATTGAGCAAGACAAATCATATATTGAATCCACTACGACTCTTTTTCCTAATTAGATTTTAAAATTGATTACCTTCTTGGCAGCATGACGTCTCGTGCTGATCAGAATGACAAATGGGCATCCTATGCTAGACCTGGCGGATGGAATGGTAACTTCACAACTCTATATATATATATATATATATATATTGGGGAGGGATACTCTTACTCATGGCCTCTTACTCATATAGTTACCTATGATCCGGGTCGTCCATTAGATCCCGACGTATGGTTCGGATTAGATGGAGAGTTAAAGCAATGGTGTCCGTATTAAATGCGGGCTTTTAATACGGGCATTTAATGCGGACACCATTGCTTTAACTCCCCATCTAATCCGAACCGTACGTCGGGATCCAATGGACAGCCCGGATCATAGGTATGAGTAAGAGGCCATGAGTAAGTATATCCCTCCCCATATATATATATATATATATATATATATATATATATATATATATATATATATATATATATATATATATATATATATATATATATATATAGAGAGAGAGAGAGAGAGAGAGTAGTGATACATTGCGGCCGGTAACGTGCTGCCACCCCCTTCCGGGGTATTTTTGGAATTTGTTTTTTTGGGGATTGATCACCCACCCTTGGATAGCACACACAAAAAATTTCAGATCGATCCAAGACCTGTAGGCTGTCCAAATGTGATCGGCTTTCATCGGTCGTTCATTTTTGTCGTCATTTTGATCAACACATTTGGACGGCCCACAGGTCTTGGATCGAGCTGAA